>OZ007521.1:12909030-13054899 GCA_963931895.1 Eupithecia pulchellata
CGACCGCGACAAACAGGCGTGGGCGGTGCGCTGCGACACGCACTCGGAGACCGTGCGGCTGCACATGCTGTACCGCGACGTGCACCACGTGCCGCGCAACCACCTGCGTTACGTGAGCTGGTCCGCGTGGCTGGTGCGCGCGGCGCCGGCGCCCGGCGAGCCGGACGCGGACGAGCTGCCGGGCGCGCCCTTCGAGCACTACTACGCGCAGGACAGCGCCGACGAGGGGCTCATGATGGAGACGGCGCTGCGCGTGGAGGACGTGGCGCGCGCCGCCTGCCCGCTGCTGCACGCCGGCGGCGAGCTGCGCGTGCGCCTCGAGTGGGGCGACACCTACCTTCTCTTCCAGGCGACCTATCACGTCTACGACGATCTTTGTCGTCTACATGCGCATCAAATGAGGTAGGTACATCTAATAACTATAAAAAAGCACCTAGGTACAGGATCTTCTAGAGTAGCTAATGTAATTGTTTGTTGCAGGCGCGAGATATCCGTACTACAGGCGGAGAACTATTCTCTGGAGAGGCAGTTGTTCAGCTATCAGAAGAGCCTGGCGTACGCGCAGGCGCAGGCGGGCGAGCCGGCCGCGGCGGGGGAGGGGGGGCGCCGCTCGCCGGCGGAGCGCTCCCTGTCCACGGACACGGAGTACGCGTGACCACGACCACGCGTGGAACAGTCGTCGCGAGCCCCGTGCGGTAGCTGAGCGTTCAGCGGCCGTATCTTCGACGGCTCGCTCATCACTCTTCTCTATTTTCGACTGAATCTGATGTTTTTGAGCGATTTATCTATTTTTCTAGACGTTTTATGGCGAGGTGGCTCCTCGTCGCACCGCTTGCCGCCGGACGCCTGCACTCTCGCCGCTCGAATCTATCGATAGCCGATTTATTATACTCGACTACTTTTCTATTTATCTGTACATAAGATATATTTAGATATATGTATATTTCTTAACTTAAACTCGATTTCATATACTAAATACAGTCGATTTATGAATAAAGTCCGTAATATTTTAAAATGTCAACAGGTTTTTTATTTTGCTCCAAAAACGGCTAAAGGTGTAATGTTATAGATACCTACCTATTCAATGAATATCCAGTTGAGTCCAAATAGGTACATCTATCAAAACACATTGGGAAGGTAGTCTTACCTATTTATTCTACTAGCGAGTCGGCGGCACTTATCTACTTACATTATGTGTGAGGCTACCCCACTTATCTACCTACCTTTTTAATAAGATAGAATAGGCGAGATACCAGTATGTAGGTAGGTACCTACCTTATATACCTTAATTAGTAGCCACGTAGGTATACGTGGCTATATGAGTACCTACTACCTATAGCAGATTTAGATTTAGGTACAATAGTGTTAAAAGATTGTAGTACCTACAACCTACCTAGCCCTAAAAAGTAGTGGTTTATAAAAGTATGATCCTTGGTCCTCTGTCCTTTTTTGATTTTTGATAAACATAGTATTTCAAATTAGGTAGGTACTTCTGTAGGTACCTAATTAAAATACGCATAACAATAAACTTCAAGCCAACAAGTAAGTGCTCAACATTCCCTCCATAAATCAAGTTCCTATGTCCGTTAGGAAGGTAGGTAGGTACCTACTACTCCGAGCCCGCAGCTAGTTGCACTCGCTAGGGCTTCTCCTTAACATGTACTTTTTTGGGCTTGTTTTTGAGAATAAATGAGTGCTTACCCGTTTAACCCACAATTTTTCTACCCAATATTATTAACCCAAAAGATATGCTCCGTTCTACCCAGTCCAAAAATCTGAGTCACAGTGAATTCTATACAGCACAAACACCATAATATTTTTAAAAAGTAGAACTTGATGAAATTATTACGGCGCAAAGTAACAATCTGTGGCAGGTTCATAATCTACCTTTAAATTACCAAGGTAAAAATAGCTTTTGTACGCAATTTTTTTTGCGTACAAAAAATTGCTCTATTTTGTTTCATTCCTGTTGCTTCCAAAATTATAACGAAAATAAAATCAAGTCCGCCCCAAGATCTCAAGTACAAATTAGGTACTTGCACTTTTTTAGCCACAAGCTCTTGGATTTTTCTTCTATTAATTTCGGCTCTGCACTGGTTTGATCAAGGAACTTATACCCAATCTGGAATGTGAACAAGCTGCCGATACGCGGTCCGAGCGAGATAGCTTCAGCGAGTGCCCTCTGTCCCTTTCATTAGGGTTACCAAACAATGTAACTTAGGTAGATACCTACTCATTTTTTTTTTGAGGTTTTACGTGTTTAATTAATTATTAATTATTGAATTATTATTATTGAATTTTATTAATGTCCAATTGGCGGAAATTCAGTTTCCACACATGAGGATTAGAATTGAAGCCGTAAATCGCGAAAAACCTCAAAAAAATAATAATTTCTCGCTACAAAGGTTAGGATTCCCCTTAACCAAATAAGTTCCTTTCCTTTGGTGTGCAATAATAATACTTACTTCTTTCCTTGAATAACCAATAATTTGATTTCATAAAATAACTAGCGGTCCATCCCGGCTTTGCACGGGTAGCCATTTATTCTTCGCTCCTATTGGACGCAGCGTGCTAAAACCCAAATGCGTCGTAGCCTAAAGCCTTCCTCGATAAATATACTTCAATTCGAACCAGTACTTCCTGAGATTAGCGCGTTCAAACAAACAAACTCTTCAGCTTTATAATTATGCATTAGTATAGATTATGCTTAAAGGATGGATGAGATAAAGTAAAATGCATTGTGGAGAATTTATAAATATTTATTTGGTAAATATTAACAGTCAGGTTTACACATTACTAAATAAAACAGTTTTATTCAAAAGCCTAAATCTGGGGAATCTAGTCGAATCTGAATCTAGTTTCGTCAAGGAACTTATAGGTAATAAGTTCCTTGAGTTTCGTTCATTATGGGCACCCTACTTCAAGAATTGAAATATACAAACTTGAAGAAAGAAACACCGCATCCTGCATAGGATTCGCTTCTGCAACCTCGAATCGCACACTTTTTGACCATGTTTGTTGCATCCGAATGAAGAAATTAATTTTTTATCGCCGAATTACGGTTAAATTTCACCATGTTGATCAGGATCACCATGACAACCAATGAAAATGGCTGACGGGCTGCCAGTATAACCTAAATTATATTCTACTAAACTACTTTAGAAAGGGACACAGGGCACTAAGATCCTCTTTCTCCCTCGGACCGGATTTCGCTCTGACCAAGTGATTGTCTATAATAGACTTAGGGTCATACACATAAGGTTTATTTTATGTTGGTGTCAAATTGACAACGCACATTCCAGATTGGGTATAAGTTCCTTGGGTTTGATACAATATAATTCGGCATGTCTCTATGTAATTTCGTTTGTCCAAAGTATCAAGTTTCATAAAAGTTTCATGTCACAAAGAAAAGAATGTCAATGTCAAAGTCAAGAAATGTCAAAGCACGAAGCACGTTTTGTTTTTGTTGTTTTGATTTGATTTCTCGTTTGGTTCTACTATTTATTTACTGAGTAGAAAATGGCCCAAGGTAAAGGAAAATTGAGTAAAAAAAATAACAAACTGCCTTCAGGCGCTATTATAAAACTAAACAAGAAGAAAGGCAAAACAGCAGCCAAGCGACCAAACGCGCCTGTGAAAAGCAAGAAGGTGGCTGTGGAGAAGAGTAAAATGAAGGCTACAGTCACGAAGATGGTCAATGCAGCAGCAGAGAAGCAGCTGAGGTCTCTGGCGAAGAATACTCCGGAACTGTCGGCGGCGCAGAAGCGCGTGGCAGCGGCACCCACCGCGCCAGCTGTTGCCAAAAAGTAACCTCTACTCTTATCAACTCAATATTGTGCTGTAAAGCTTCTCCAGGTTAAGTGCTAAGACATTAGGTTGATGCAATAAATCTATGGCCTGCAAACATGGTGAACAAGCCAATCGGCAGTCATATTTAGTATAAAGTATGTGTAAAACAGCATTTGCCGAGCACTTACCTAAGTACTATAATTGTTACCAAGTTCATTCATCCTAGATTAAGAAAAGAATACCAGTGTTTTATCTTTGGATAAATTGCATCTATTAAGTACAAACTTGATGTTAGCAACAACAATTCAGTGTATTATTTTCCATTACAAGACAATTTATTGAGAGTTACTTCTAGATAAATACATTTCATACTTTATATTGTATACCAGCTTGTACAGACAACTTATTATGATGTAGTTTAAAGTATTCACACTGAAGAGAATTTACTAAGGAAGGTATGTGATTGTTGCACAACTAAGGGAAAGGTTAATAAGAGTGTATTGACACCTTACGGTCCTTGTGGGTCACACCGCTGCCTGCTGAACATGTGGATTATGCATTGTGGGCTGTGAAAGTCTTGGGGCTCAAGAGATGACTGCACTAACCTGAGTTACTGTACAAATTTAATAGAGGTGGACTAGATAATATTTGTTTTAATGTAGATTGTTGTGTTAGTCATCAACTAACATTAGTTAAAAGTTGAAGCTCTTTTGTAGGAGTAAGAGAGACAATAATTTGAAGGCCAAAACCCATGCCTTACACCCATTTGTGGGTGAAGTTTTAGTAGTAGACTAGTTGTATTGCCCCTAATGACTTTAATGATGTTTTATGATCATGTAGGTACTATTAAGTTGCCTAGTTATAGGTTACTTTAAAATGTTCTAAGTTACACTCTAAAACTCAAATTATGATATTTTGTTTTGTGTTCTGGCTAATATATTAAAAATTTAATTTGAAAATTTAGTAGTGTTTATTTATATGTGAGAAACTAACAGTTCCAAAGGATTAGAGTAAGCAAAGATTTAAAAACATATATAATAAATAAAATTTTCTTTATCCAACCTATTTTTCTTTGGAAGAGCCTTAGAATTAAATGGAATACTTGTTTTGTATGAAAACTTCAATTCCATGAACACTTCTTTTTTCTGTACCCATAAAAAGAATTTCATGCCAAATTTTTCACTACACAATATAATTATCATCACCATAGGAACTATAAATTTGTACATACACACACTTACGTTGGCTTACATTAATGAAGTTTTCTTACGGATCCCTAACGTTTTTGAAAATATTCTCTTTGTTATCGGGATAATGTACCTACAATCTAATTGTGAAAGAATTTTTCAATTTCGTCCAGTAGTTTCAGAGCCTATTCAATCCAAAGAAACAATCAAATCTTCCCTCTTTATTATTATTAGTACCTAGGTAGGTTTATATTATCCAGTGATTTATTAAACTATGTACCTACTTAGGTACATAAATATTTTATTGTAAATACATAGCTGAACAATATACATACTATTTTAGCTATGTACCTGAGTAACATTATGTGATTGAATGAGTTGTAATTAACAAATATTTGCAGATCATACTAATAATTTTCCCGCGGCGGGAACGCAACCCGCAAAATAACCTTTTCATGTTACATTTTTAATTCTATTTGAGTGAAATCTGTAGGTAACTTAGGTACCTACCGATTTCAGTAGGTGCCTACACATTGGTTTCATACCCCTCACCTAAAAAGTCACCCATTTTATAAATAACATTTATTTCGTCTACTGCGCTTGAAGTTATTGGTTTTTCAGCTACCACCAGTTCCATTTGAGCTCCCCAATACAGGGACAGACAGTCTGGTTGCTTGCAATCGGTACAAATTGTACAGCGAAATATGTTTTGAATTGAATTTTTATGCTTTTTCGATAGATATTTGATATCACAGATTTTACCACAGATAACTAGGTTGATAGTAACACTCTATGGCCAATGGCCATGGGCTTATAATCTTATCAGAATATGCGAGAGAGTGGAAAAGTTAGACCTATGAGTTACTACTCCTATTCACTCTATTATTCCACTCTATTGAGTGGCAATGTTAGGGAGGGGAGAAGGAGCTAGGCCTGATGATACCCAGCAGTGGGACTTAAATGGTAAATTGATCATAGATTACTTGCCTGTAAGGTATTTATGTTATAGGTTAAGCGTAAGTTAGAAATATTCTAGAATGAATAGGTTGGAATCTTTTTCACTAATTTGTAGTAGGTATAAATAAGTCAAGATTTCAGACATAAAAACTTTATATTTAACTTGAAAGTCTATAGTTATTCATCTAGCTAGCGTAACCGCAAAACTTCAAGAACTTCGGCTTATTAACAGTCGCTTGTTCTAAACTACAATAGAGTATTTGTATTTTACGGTCGAACTTCGTCTTAGCGCACGTACCTATATTACTTGGCAACGGTTTATAGTTAAGTTTGCAACAGCGGCTAGTCGGCGAACCAAGGAACGGTCGTTTGGTCAGTCGAAAGCGCTGAGATGCGCCGGGTTTCTCAGAAATAAGGGCTTTTAGATTATCACGAGTCCGGGAAAAACCTGCTACCTAATAATTTTGTCTACGTTGGTCGTTTGATGACCTCTGTGGCGCGGTGGGCGAAGGTCCGCCTGCAACGCAGGAGGCTTCGATTCCCACCTCGGGAGAAATATTTGTACGATCTGCAGATTTGTTCAGTGTGTTCTGGTCGTTTTCAATGTATAATAAACTATATCTATATGTACCTATCTAATAATATTAAATTATGTAAATCAATCATCTAGTAGGTACCCATAACACAAGCTCTGCTTAGCTTGGGGCTAAATGATGCGTGTCAGTGGCGCAGCGGGCGGAAGTGCACCTGCGACGCAGGAGGTTGCGGGATCGATACCCGCCTCGGAAACAATGTTTGTACGATCTGCAGATATTTCTTCCAGTTTTAGGGTGTTTTCTGTAGGGTCGGTAGTCGTACATTGAACCAGACAGCTACATTGAACCATCGAAAGTTCTCGGATATGCAACGTTGCCGATTCGCGCTTGTGCCGGTAAATAAGGTCCCTACAGCCCCCCTACCCACCGCTGAGTTTTCGCGGCGATCCCGTGAATGACGAAGGTTGGGCGAGGACTTTTACTAAAATCGATCCGAAAAGTAAATTTTTTCATCAGTTTTCTTTGATTTTTCATTTGTTTTCGGTGTTGAATGTCAGTATTTAAATAACTAGGTGTAATAGTGCACACATTTAGCTTTTTAATGCATGATATTTGGTCTCAATATGCCCTGGTCTAACCGGTGAAATGTTGAGGTTATTTCGAAGCATGTGCGGTGTCTCTCTTTGAACCACATACATGAAGTACAGAGTGAACCACAGTTCACTGTGTACTATTAACTCATTACACTTCCGTGCAATTGTACTGTTTTGTGTGAAGTCACAAAAAAACTGCATATTAACTGGAAATTATAAACTAATAAATTAAAAAAGGATTTTTTTTAGGATGGCGCGGACCAAAGTAACTTCCAGAATAAAAGGTGACGTCACAGCTGCAACGAACAATTATGCCAAATCACAAATATTGTCATAGTAAGCAATTTTTTTTGCACTGAAGTGTACTGATGTATGTTTGCATTTTTGATATAGAAGATATTGTTAAAATCATTCGTTAAAACTTAGTTAAATTATAGTGTTTGTGTTCATAAGAAACTTAATCTCTTAATAATAGCATTTAGCTCAATAGATTTGTAATTTTTTTCACTAACCGATAAAATTACACTTCAGAAGTGTAATTTTATAGTTATTTTTTAACATTTATAAGACTGGCCCTTTCGGTAATAAAGCAAATCATAAAAGTTTACTATTGTTTTATTTGCCATGCTTTGAAATTGATAAATACCAATATTTAGGTAGGTGGTAAAGGGTGGTTCAATGTGGAAAATATCCCGGTTCAATTTGTACTACCTAGTGGACACAATGAACCAAAGCTGAGTTTTTAAAAAAACATTTCTCCTACTCAAACTAGACCCAACTGTCAAAAAACTAGTATGCACGATGATAGTCGGATAAATTCTGCATAAGATAGGGGAAAAAACAATAGCAAAAGCTAAAAAATGTAAAAACTACAGGCTCCTAAAATTTACCCGGTTCATTGTACGACGCCGTACCCTATATTAAAATATTTAGGACCATATGTAATGGGTATCAGTTATCTCGTATTACCTATAAAGTTTGTTTAGGTTTGCTTAAAGTTTTTAAACATACGCGATCTGAACACATAGTATTATCGCGTTAATTTACCTATTTTTCCCGACGTTTCAACAGGTTTACACTATCGGTTTTATCTATCTATACATATAATAAAAATCTAATGGAACCCTGTCTGTACATGGAAGATATTTTAGAAAAAATAGTATAGGGACCTCTATTAATGCTAATAGGACCCAAAACAATGATTTTTAGAATTTTTGTCTGTTTGTCTGTTTGTCTGTGCGTTTGTGCGCGCTAATCTCAGAAACGGCTTATCCGATTTAGATGGGGTTTTCAAAAATATGTTATGGTAAGCTTCAATTAACATTTAGTGTTTGTTTCAAGTAAATCGGTTCATAAATAAAAAAGTTATCTGTAACTATACTTATAATAAAACTGTAACAGGACCAATTCTGTACATTGAAGATATTTTGAAATTTTTTATTGGAGAGCAGTCTATTATCGATACTGAAGACAAAACTGTATTTTTTTTCATTCATGTCTGCCTGTCTGTCTGTCTGTCTGTTTCTTAAACGCGCATCACGCCGAAACTGCTTGATGTATTCAAATGAAACTTGGTGCGATTTGAGTTCATACCACGAGGAAGGACATAGGATACTTTTTATCCTGGAATTCAGTGTGGTTCCCCTGGGAGAGGGGATGAAAGCAAAATTATTTATACGTGCATTACGCCGAAACTGCTGGATGCATTCGAATCAAACTTGGCGTGATTGAGGTCATTCTGCAAGGAAGAACATAGGATACATTTTATCCTGAAATTCAGTAAGGTTCCCCTGGGAGAGGGGATGAAAGCAAAATTCTTTAACCTAGCATCATGCCGAAACTACTGAATGCATTCGATTGAAACTTGCCACAATCTGAGTCCATACTATGGGGGAGGACATATAATGTATTTTATCCTGGAACTCAGTAAGGTTCCCGTGGGAGAGCAAAAGTAAACTTCCTTGACCGCGCATCACACCGAAACCGCTTAGGTACGTATTCGAATGAAGCTTGACACGATTTGAGTTCATGCTACGAGTACGGACATACATTTAATCATACATATTATTGTGTTTCATGTTTTATATAGGTTTTATTTTTACCGAGGGTCCGGTTAGACTAAATCCTGACCTTCTCACTTGCGCTTCGGCTAGGAGTCCAAAGAGTAGTAATAGACAGGAATTTTTTCACGATGGCGTGACATTTTGCCTTTTTCTCCACGACAACGAGTCAAAGTGACAATCTATTTTCTGTTTTTTGATCAATGAAGACATAAAAACTGGCAGAAATCCTTCTGTTATATAATTATAAATTGTAAAATATTCTCCCAAGAACGTTACGGAAGGGCATAATGGTTGAATATGTGTTGTGCATATTATCCTACAGGTAAGTACCGCTCTATGATGTATTTATTTTCTTTAATTTTGCACCCTACTTCGCCTGAATAGGTACCTAATAGTTAGAACTTATTACTTAGGTACTTCCTATTAACTTTTCAGGCGAAGTAAAATGTAAGTATGATCCATTCAATCTTCATAAACATGTTCAAATGTTACTTAAAATCATTAGATCAAAGAAACTACAGTTGCACTGAGAGATATAAATGCAAGGTGCAACAATTTTAAGCATAAGTCGTCGAACATTTAGCACATAACTCCTTACTTTTCGATAACTCTCACGGTTCCACGGGGTTCCACGCTTCTCCCTTAGTAGATCAAAAAAACTCAGCTTTATATTATGATGGTTTAAAATTAGACACTTGACGCGAGTCCCTGGTCATTTGTAGTTTCTTTCATCGAAGGAAACCTCATTCTTTCCTTTCTCTATTTGAACGGAACCACGAAAAAGAAACTAAACTAATCATGTTTTTATTTTTTGCAGTAAAATATGTATGGACACTGACACTGGGTGATGTGTCCAAAAGTCCTGTAAGGTCTAAAGGAAATATTGATTTAGATTTTTGGGTGTTCTACAAGTAAGCTCTTAATCTATGATCTATTTTCAAGTAGAACCTTTAGATCAAAAATACTTATGATATTGCGTGCGCTGCTCTCACCGCACCGACTTTTGAGACGCAGCTCTCCATCTTTATCTGTAGATTTCCGCTGCTGGAAGAATACTCAAACGTATCGTGTGATTATGTGACGATACCAGAGGCATAATGATGTGATTTGTTCAGTAGAAAAGGGGCCCCAGTCGAACGTCTCGAAACCAAAACCGTAAATAAGAGCAAGTAAATATTTTTTCCATAACGCATTTACTGCCCTGCTTCATTAACTGCCCCGTTACACCGGGGCAGGAGGAAAACATCTGCGGCTTTGAAAGTTAAAGTTAAAAAAGTCAAGTCAAGCAAAGAAAGCTTAGAGCAGACTATCTATAAACAAGTACGACAAGTGCGAGTGTAACTCGCGCGCCGAGGGTTTTGAACTTTTGTCGTTTAGGTAGGTACGTATATTGACAACCTGTTAGGCGCGGTGGGCTTACAACGCAGGAGGTTGCGGTTTGATTCCCGCCTCGGGACTAATATTTGTAAGATCTTCAGATTATTTGTTCGAGTGTTCAAGTCCTTTTCTACGTACACAAAAATAAATCATCTAATGTGATACTTATACTTTATTAAGTATAACAGCTATCGTAGTAGTACCAATTACACAAGCTTTGCTTAGCTTGTGGCTAAATAAGTGCTTATTTTGTAAGCCTAAAGAAATAAAGTTATTGAATCTGAATCTGAATCTGAAATGATGCTGTGTGGATTATCCAGGATATATTACTCTTCCCATATTTTTTTGGAGCACGGTGGAATTAATTAATTCAATAATCTTCGTATCTAAAATTTAGATAATTATTCTTCGAGCGCAGTCGAATACATAGACTTTCAAATTTGGAGAACAACGGTTTTGTGGCGCTATGGAACTACTATTACAGTTACTACAGAGATTAGTGGGTTGGTACCTACAATTCTTTTTTCGACTTTTTTCAACGTATTTCACTAAGTTTGAAACTTAGTCGATTTTCAAAACCTGTTTTGAATTGTCGAAATCTATACCTTTGATTTGATATTGCTCTCAATGAATACCATAGGGGCTACCCCTATGGTATGAAAATTAGTTTTTTGACCATATTTCAAAAAGTGTTGTTTTTACAGACTTCTCTATATTTTTCCTGTAAAATATAGATCTATATCTACAAACGCATACTACATTTTACATCGATCACTCTGCAATCTTCGGAGATAGGGGGGGGGGGGGGGGATGGTCAATTTTTCGACCTTTTTCAAAATATTTCGAAAAGTGTAAAACCTATCGAAATTTTTAAAACTGCATTGGAATGTACAAACCTATACCTTTCATTTGATACCCAACTCGGTGGGGTAGTCACCCCTTTAGAAAATTTTCCCGCCCTTTTTTGACCATATTTCAAAAAATATTATTTTTACAGGCTTCTCTATATTTTTCCTGTAAAATATAAATCAATACCTACAAACACTTGCTACATATCAAATCGATCGCTCTGCAATCTTCGGAGATAAGGGGGGGGGGGGGGGACGGTCATTTTTTTACCCTTTTTAAAATATTTTAAAAAGTATAAAATCTAGCAAAATTTCAAAAACTATTTTGAAATCTACAAACGAGTACCTTTCATTTGATACCACTTTCGACTTTGTAGGTCCCATTTCAAATTTCGATTTCAAAATTTGTATGGAAAATCTTCATTTTGATTTTCATTTATTTTTCTATAAATATGTGCGGGCGCACAAAATGTATTATTATTTTAAATTTCAAGTCAATAGCTGCAGTAGTTTTCGAAATATTAAGGATTCAAAACACAAAACAGACCCAAAGCGATCCCATAAGGGTTTTGCAACCGATGTCAAAACCCTAAAAATAGGTACATATTTTTTCAATTATGCTTTATAACATCTTTCGCTCCCCAGCAAGACAGGAGAGGAGACGGCGGCGACGGCTGCAGTGATGTCGCGCGGTGCCTGTGGGCGAGCTACTACTCATCTGACGTGTCCAAATTCTAAACTATACTGTCCAGTCCACCCGGTCATCAAATGCTTTATGTATTATCTTTCTGTCATTGATTGCTTTTTCTACTTTATTGTTTGTTATTTGTGTTGTTAAGTTGGTTTAAATTATTAAATGTTTCGTAAAATTTTATTTAAAATAACTATTTTTTTATTTGTTTATTACTACTTTGCGATAATATAAAAAAATCAAGAGTAATTTCCAAACAAATCAAGTATGACTGTATCCTAACAATCACGAGTACTATGGTAGGTATGTTTTTTCAATAAGTTATATTTTCAAATTATAACAGCATTTAAAAACATTTAATTGTTTTTACATTTCTTCCATTATAAGTCGTGTACAGAATGTTGATATAGATAACTGCGGCACAGTATAGGTACTGTCCCACGTAGATCAATATTTGATTTTATTCCTATCCTATCCATACAGTTCTTTTATAAAATTTTGCTTTTTACCTAAATATATTTATGTAAATACATTAAGAGGCCGTGTGGTGCCGGCATAGAATTTCACCACCCCAACTCTTCCCGTGGGTGTCGTAAGAGGCGACTAAAGGAAACACACCGGGGGGCGGGCAGCAGCGCCTTCTGCAGAACAACTACACCGAACTGCGATCCCCAACCCGCATGCCCAGCGTGGGGATTATGGGCAATAACCCCCAAATAATGATGCCATCTATGGCGCTCATTAGGGGAGGCCTATGTCCAGCAGTGGACTATTATAGGCTGGTGATGATGATGATGATGATGAAATACATTAAAAGTGTAACAAGATAAATGCAGCACATTGAAGTTTTGTTTTTATTTAATAGGAGAAAAACTGTAACTGAAACAAATGTATGGCAATCGCGGACGGAGTCGCGGGTACAGCTAGTACCTAATAATTTTGGCTTACGCGGAAGACCAGAGCATCAATATATGCATCAAAATTGTATTCCAGCGTAGATAGTTAGGTACCTACTAGGTACACTAGGTAGAAAGTAACAGAATGAACTCCCTCCCACTCCCCGAGTGACTAATGCATCGCAATACCGCGCTGGTACACCAGGCTGGATGTTTATGATCCTGCTGTTTTGCAACTGGTACCTATGTTGCTATCCTAGCTACGTAGGTAGACCCTGCTGATAGTAGCTATTGCTCATCGATCTAGCATGCTAGGTTGAATATAGGTAGTAATATTTTTGGACTAAAGAACAAAAGACTAAAATTAATAAAATATAATAATATATAGGATATCAGGATACACAAAACATATAAAGAAACAAAAATAAACTTATTTACTTGCTGTTTACAAAAATGATAGAGAGATAGAAAATACTTATACAACACAAAGACAACATCAGAACAACAGACATGCTTAAAGTAAATGAAGTATCAAGGGCGGTCTTAGCGCTATGAGCGATCTCTTCACCGCAACCTTGGGATGAACTAGACATGAAGGAACAATATAGACGGTGGCACTTAGGAAAAATAAAATAATAATAACAAACGAATACTCACAATAAATACTAAAATAACTCTACTTACATTAATACTAAGTATATGACTCAAAATTAATAACCAGTCGTAAGAAAATTACAATTATCTAACTAAATTAAAGCTAGCATTTACAATTTAAACAATTGAGCTAACTGCAGACTGTTGCAAACAAACTACAGGTAGCTCAACGGATCCATATCAATACCAGTAAGTATTAGTTTATATATAGACTAGCGGCCCGCCCCGGCTTCGCACGGGTATTAAACAAAAATTTCAGAAATTATACACACTAAAACGATAGGTTTCACAGTTTTCTTACGGATCTTTACTTTTTTAACAGCATTAGGGTTTTTGACATTGACTCAACATTCCAAAACTGACACTGGCCGTAGAGAAAAAGCAAGCACCGTGCGCTATACAACCTCTTTTTCTATTCTGACGCGCCATAATAGAAAAAGAGGTTGAATATACAGCCCACGGTTCAATTATTGAATTTTTCATGCGGATCCCTAACTTTTTTGAAAATATTATATAGCCTATGTTCATCACGGAAAATTAAGGATTCTAATGGTGAAAGAATTTTTTAACTCGGTCCAGTAGTTTCGGAGCCTATTCAATTCAAACAAACAAACAAACAAACATACAAACAATCAAATCTTTCCTCTTTATAATATTAGTATAGATTATTTTTTTGTACTGTAGTATTGGAAATATTAGAGATTATCTCTAATATTGCATAAATTTAATTCATTTGCTTTATTTATTTTTGATCTTTCTAGCAACTATTAGATAGGCTAGCAGTTCTGAGCTAGAGTTTGATTTGATATGCTATTGTATTTATTTATTTGCTATTCAGAGAACAAACAGTTTTACACGCTTCAAACTTACAATACTCACTTGAAAGAATATGTAGGTGCCTAATGGATGACAT
The DNA here is from genome assembly GCA_963931895.1 of Eupithecia pulchellata. Classification (NCBI taxonomy): domain Eukaryota; kingdom Metazoa; phylum Arthropoda; class Insecta; order Lepidoptera; family Geometridae; genus Eupithecia; species Eupithecia pulchellata. Next base: position 12,923,535 of record OZ007521.1, read on the forward strand.
AAAGTTTGGAAGAATTTCTTCAAAAACTAATGAACGAACGATAGGTACCTACGTTCAATAGTTTTCAGGCTAAAATCGTCATAGGCAAGAGGAAACAGAAGAAGTCCTATTTCAAGCTCAGATTTTAAGATTTTATTAAGGTAGACCTGCCTTAGATTGCCTGCACTAGATTGGTAGATCATAATGTTTCTTGATGTTGTCGCCTGAAACAATTCTATCCTTTGTGTATGTAGAACAAGCAAAACTTCTAAATTCTTTTCATGTACCTACTCATTTAATAATTGTTTTGTTATGTTCCGTAACGTCACTGAACGGCTCTGTCCGAAGACCAGCGTCAGCTGTAACATGTTACAACTGACTCATGCTGAGATAGAGACCGTTTTGTGACTCAATGCAAAAACTAGTAGCTATCAGCCTTACCACAAAAAACATAGACACGTGTTTAACAGTTGTTTAGCAAAAGTGATACCACAAAACCATGTTTAGCCGTTGTTTAGAGTTAGACAAGGTTTAGACAGTGTTTAAATTTAAACAACAGCAACTCCCTGTCTAACACGTGTTTAACCATCGCCATATTGCTTTTTCTCAGTGTGTAATGCGTAAATAGCAATGGATATCTTCGATTATGTTGATTTTAATGATTTAGACGACATGGAATTTATGGATAACTATCGTGATCAAGTGTACCGAGTGCGAGTTAATTCTTTCGAACATTACAATGTATATAACTTCAGAAAACGGTACAAGTTTAGCAAAGCTTTCGGGAAAAAAAATTTACCTAGTTAAAGATGATATTCCACATGATTCTCGTGGTAGGTGCTTAAATCCTCAAATTCAAGTTGCTTGTGCCTTAAGAAACTGGGCCCGCCATCAGGTACGTGCCCTTTGTTATTGTCTATCTTTAGTTTTTGTCGCCTAACGGTTGCCATTGTAGGTACCTACCTACCTACTACAGATTACCTATACCGCTATTTTACTTTTCAGATACTGATAACCAAGAGCTGTCATTGAAAAGAACGTTCCGTTCCGTTGTTAATGTACAAAAAGCTTTTCATATTTATGTCTAGGTATAACCAGCCGTTAAAAATGACAGACTTATCAGATTCATTTTAAAGTACTTTTAATGAATTTTCCAACTTAGTTAATACGTATTATCAACTAAAACAAAAAGAAATCTTTAGGAAACACAAAGACTCAACAAATGAAATATGCGTAAAACGAATCGTTTCTCAGGTTTGCCAAGTTAAAATCAGCATACGTCAATTTAGGCAGTGTTTAGCTAAATAAACGTTAAACATGTATTTGTGGTAAGACATTTTAAACAGTTGTTTAAGCACTGTTTATCTCTTAGACACTGTTTAACTAAACACGGGTTTAAACATTGTTTTATCAATCTTTTGTAGTAAGACTGTATGTGTTTAATTTTCGTCTGTCTTGTTTTTGTTGATTGAGTTGCAAATAAAATATTCTCATTCATTCTCCTTCTCAAATGCTGAGGTACCTAGGGTGTAATTGTATATTTGTACATTGTTCACTGAGTTAGAGACCCGCAAGCGTGACGGTGTGCTTTATTTGGGACAATTCGAGTGCACAGGGAGAAATTGCTTTTGTAGCACACAGAACTCGATTTACTGTTTCGTAGCACACATTCGTTTGGAGAACAAAGGGATACTGGTGCTCATAAGCTAAAAACTTTTGTTTGAAGGAAAGCCACATAGAATAAAATAGAGTTACTAATAATTTTAGTAACCAAACTACACGCATTAAACTAATATAAATCTCGGGTGTCGTATACATTAGATAGAATTTGAAATGTTAAAACTTCATGAACCTAATAAACTGGTTTTTGGTTTAGTAACGTTTGAAAATAAAGGAGCGACATTCAACTCATAATCCTACAAAAAATAGTAATATATTGACACAACAGCCAAATTTTTGCAATGAGTCACAAAACTGTCTCAACATGAGCTAGTAGTAGCCAATACTGATGTTCTGACAGATCCGTGTCATGATGTCACGGAAGATAAAACTTAACTCTATACAAGAATGTAATATTTAACCACTGTAGCGGTGTAACGCAGGAGGTTGCGGGTTCGATTCACACCTCGGGGAAAAAGTTTGTACGAGCTGTAGATGTTCGGATAAACTAGGTAACACCTATGTTTATTAAAAACAATAAATAATAAATAAATAATGCTGGACAATTCACACAGCATTCTAGCAGCAAGCTAAGCAGAGCTTGTGTAATGGGTAGGTACGTGTAACTGATATACAGATAATAAAGAGGTACAAAGATAGATATTTTTTATTATACATACATAGAAAACGACCAGAATACCCAGAATAAATATTTGTAGATCGTACAAAACATTTATCTTACGTAATACTAGCGGTCCGCCCCGGATTCGCACGGGTATTAAACAAAAATTTTAGAAATTATACACTCTAACACGATGGGTTTCACAGTTTACATACGGATGCCTTAACTTTTTTAACAGCATTGGGGTTTTGGACATTAACTCGACACTCCATAACTGACACTGGCCGTAGAGAAAAAGCAAGCACCGTGCGCTATAATATATTCAACCTCTTTTTCTATTATGACGCGCCATAATAGAAAAAGAGGTTGAATATATAGCGCACGGTTCAATTATTGAATTTTTCATGCGGATCCTTAACTTTTTTGAAAATATTATATAGCCTATGTTCATCACGGAAAATTTAGGATGGTGAGAGAATTTTTCAAATCGGTCCAGTAGTTTCGGAGCCTATTCAATTCAAACAAACAAACATACAAACAATCATTGATGTATTAAAAAAAACTTTTTTTAATACATCAATACAAACAATCAAGTCTTTCCTCTTTATAATATTATAGATATAGATCAGTTACGTAGTATCCATAAAAGAAGCACTGCTTAGCTTGGAACCTAGACAGTGCTATGCGAATTGTCAAAAGAATATTAGGCACTGTTTGCGTTTCCAAAAAAGTGACGATCGTAATGCAACGGAGACGTTATTTTAATTCATGGTCAGTCGAAAGCGCTGAGATGCGCCGGTTTCTCAGAAATAAGGGGCTTTTAGATTTTAACGTGTCCGGGAAAAAAATGCTTATAACTTTGTCGACTTTTGTTTGACGACCTCTTTGGCGCGGTGGGTTTTGCCTGCGACGCAGTAGGTTGTGGGTTCGATGCCCGCCTCGGGACAAATATTTGTACGATCTGCAATTATTTGTTCAGGATGTTCTGGTTTTTTCCCTCTGGTTTTGTACCCATAAGACAAACTCTGATTAACTTGGGGCTAGATGCTGCAGTGTGCTTTGTCCATTTATAAAAAAATATACAAGTCGTCCCGGAGTCGTCCCTGATAGACGTAAACCCCCCGAAACATTAATAAACGTACGGCAGTCGCGGGTAATGACACACGCTGCACATATTTTTTTATCGCGAATTTAAAACATAAACTGGTTGTGGCAGTCCCCTTTCCCCGCAGGGAGAAGTGGGAAGGGGGAATAGGGGACAGGGGGAATGGGGAAAGGGGGCATTTGTGCATAGTTCACAACTGTGAATGCGATCTCGCTGACAATTATTGTTATTGTATCACATTTCACATTGAAAAGGGGATTGTGTGTTGTGCACTTTACAATCATTTACTGGATCGTACAATAGCGCGGTTTGTTGTTTTATGAACATAAGAAGATCTATTTGACGATCTCTGTGGCGCAGTGGGCGAAGGTCCGTCTGCTCCGCATGAGATTGCGGGTTCAATTCCCGCCTCGGGACAAATTTGTGCGATCTGTTGCGATGTTTTGATCGCTTTTTATGTATAATTAAAAATAGTATATATAAACACTTGTATATTATTATGTATATCAGATATCTAGGACCACTAACACAAGCTCTGCGTAGCTAGGTACTAGATAATGCTGTGTGAATTGTCTAGGATTCTTATTTTATTTATTATTATTTTATCAGTAGTGCATAACAGAGTTATAGCATAAATGATGGTAGTAAGGTAGTTCGTAGGAAAAGGAAACAGACCTAGATAGGTACACTCAGAGGACAAAACTTATGTGGCAGAAAATCTTAACGGAACGCAGAAGGAGAAATAGAAATAGTAGCTTAGATATTGAGATACGTCGGAAAGAAAAGTATAGGCACAGAATAACTTAGTACTAGAATAGGTAAATAAAAAAAATGCCATGTGTACTGTGCTTATACCGTTCGTATTCGTACTATTAAAGACGTCAAAGTTTCTGATTCGTTTTCGTGCTAATGCTAATCTTATGCAAGCGATATAATAGGAGTATATTATGTTTTTTACGAAAACGAATGAGAAACTTCGATTTTCCTTTTCTATGTAGGTCCCCTGATTTATTATTTAGCTTTTAAAAGAAATATCGACTTAAATTTTCAGAGTAGGTTAGATTTATATTTCGCTTTCGGACGGAACCCCTAAATACCGTTTTTGTGATAGTATGAATTAAAATAACATCAGGTGGTATGGTGGATTGAACAAATGGTAAAACCGCAAGGTCCACTCTCCGTATAAACTGACACGCACGACCGGTTGTAGGTAGATGTATATATAGTGCTAGCTAACAGGCTAGCCTTGCCTAGATATGGGTATTGGGTACCCATAAAAACTCTGATATCTCCGTCTTCGCTAGGACATATAGTACTTATCTACTTATTCAGTCTTAGCTATGTTCATTATATTCTTTATTGCTTGCATTGACGACCTCAGTGTTGCGGTGGGTGAAAGTCCTGCGACGCAGGAGGTTGCAGGTTCGATTCCCGCTTCGGGACAAATATTTGTTCCGGGTGTTCTAGTCGTTTTCTATGTATAATAATCATTAGAATCTGAAAATAATTCATACTTTATAAAAAAGACTAAACGCGCTGTATTTGCGCCTGCGCACAGTGATTCTGTAATACAAAAGATTTCAACGCGTATGCTGCGCTCTTAAAATTGTCCTATTTTTATCTTTAATTAAAACAACTGTTCAAAATATTGACCAAATCTAAGAAAAAGCCGGGAATTCAGGCCTACTTTAACTCTACCTTCAATGGGTCTAAAATACTGTTTCATTATGTTTAGCGTCACCGTTCAGTACTGTGAAAAAAATCATTGCTTGCAACACTTCAGCTAAACCATCATATCTATGTATATAAACAGGATAATTTCAAAGCTCCTGTGATGAGTCTTACTTCGAAAGCTGCAAGCCCTGAAATAGGCACCTAATGACCGCCCGTCTGCGTTGATATCGACGGGGGACAATAAATCCGGTTGTGTGCAGCTCAGCCGGTCTGCAATTAAACAAGTGTCGCGTCGGGTTCGCAGACCGTGCGAAAGTGAGCCGAGACGACGGCAGCGACACACATATAAGCTTATAAAACACCACACACGATTTAGAACTCTAACCTAGAACATACAAGGTGTAGGTTCAACATGAAGAACTAAAACAGGTCGAATAATCGTTTCGGACCTGTTAAAGTGTAAAGTTCGTAAACCACCTATATTAAAACATTAAGAGCGAAATAACGATCGATAAAACTTATTGATTTCCGATTTATGCACAGCTCCGAAGGCAATGTCCTTAGGTGAGTTAGTAAAAAGTGGCTGTTTGTTTTGGTGTGTGTGCGCGGGAGACGGGAGTGCAGAGTGGCGTGCGCGGGAGTGGCCTGCGCCTGCGCCGCGCCACCGTCAGTCCGCGCCTGGCCGCCGGCGGAGCAGGTCGCGCGCGTGCTGCGTGATGAGCCGCTAGGGGCCTCGCCTGCGCCCCCATGGTGTACCCCGACACGTCCCGCTGCTGGGGCGCCGACGCCGCGCTCGCCCCGCTCTACGATGACGTCTACAGAGGTCAGCTGACATTCGCAACACTGCGCCAATTTCTTTGTTTCTGTGCGAACCTGTCGCTCCCTTATTTACAACTGGCTTCTGCCCGCGACCTCGCACTGGATAAAAGTAGCTTATGTCCTATTCCAGGTCATTTTCTCTAGTCCTCTCAAAGTCCATTTTGTAGTTTCCCCGTTTCAACAAATATATCATCAGAACTTTCGCCTCTAATTAGAAGTATCTTAGCACTAACCGCTTCACCTGCCCGTAACAGTTATTTTATAAACCTTTATAAAACCTAACAGTTTCCTCCTGAGTATTATTGCAGAGTTGTTCTCTGTACAGATTTACAGTCTCTTTATGTATTATTATGTAGTTATTAACGATGTAGTCGAAGTTCTGAGAGCTCGGAGATGTCCAAGAATGCTGTTCTATAAGTAACTGCACCGGCCAAGCACATTATTTAGCAAACGACAAATCTTACGGTGAAAGGTAGGTCATAATTTTATTCATCGTTACAATGTTGCTCGCTATTTCAGCTCTGTTCAAACTCAGACCAAAAGGACATTGACCAAAAATTGCAAAATTGTTTTATGATTCTACATCGCTTCCTCGGATTGAAAAACAAGTTTTTTGCGTCCTTTATTTTGGATCAATGATCTCTACTTTTTGTTTCTTTATTTGGTCTGGGCTTAGTCCAGAAATCAGCTGATTTGTGCCCCATTAGCTGTTCAAGTCGCTTTGACTCGCCAGCCATGACTGGCATATTTAATTTTATTGAGTTGTAAATCGCTCTTGGTCTTTACCATTAAAAATACCTTTCATCGTCGAGATTACTAATTCCGCCTGTTTTGATGGTCTAATGGTAATGTCTCTATATTAGGTGTTTTTGAATGTTCCCTTTAACATAATTATGGGAAGATACGTTTAGATATTATTAGCTATTTTTATTTACCTATTTTTCTATTTTTAGGTATTATAGCTATTATTAGATATTTTAAGCTACCTCCTGATTTAGAAAAACATAAATTGCTAAATGTAGCCAGGTCATTATTAGACAGGTTTTGGCTGAACTGGATAGTCTTAAGCCGAGAACCGACAAACGAAATGTTCACAAGAAACAAGCGGTTTTTCTGTGAGGCTTATAATGGCTGTATAAACTGTATAAGTTAGAATGGTATCTTTTGCAAGTCCGTTATATATTATTTCCAACTGTGCGAGTTCCCTTCCCACATCGCAGGTGCCGCAGAAATTATACAATTATGTTATTGATTGCAGAAAATTGTAGGAATAACTTTACGGAAAGTTATTTAATTAATAACGTATATAAAATGCAAATTATGCCGATACTTATATTCCTTAGGTATTCTTCTTTCTGTGCAAATACATATTTTAACGTGGGAGTAAAAATATGTCAATATTTTAAGCATGAAATTAATAAACCTCGTGTGAAATTGGTCTTTATGATGACCAGGTTTTTATCCCCATAAATTAGAAGTCGCTGAACTTATTTCCATGAAATATTTTATATTTTCTTCGTATTAACACTTATTAGAGCATAACTATAATCCTTTTGCACTATAATTATGGTCATAATGTAGTCAAGTAATTAATCAGTCGATAAATATCTAGATAAGTCACAGAAAAACTAAAATATGTACACCGATGTCATAAAACTACTTTAAAGAATATATAATTTTTACTTAAATTAGAGTATATAAGATTGTTAAAAAAGTCCTTTTGAAATTAGAAATTTGAGTTCAACAATTCATTTGGTAATTTACGCGAACCGACAATTCGTGGTTAGGGATCGTTACGCAACAGAGAAATCCTCAATATCTAGTAACGTAATGTTAATGCCGTCGGAACAACACAATTACAAGTAAGATTTATGACAAGCTTTGTATTCCACTGAGGATTTTGACTTCTGAACATGATAGATACGAAATTCTTCGACATAATACTAATCTTTACTAATATTATAAAGAGAAAAGATTTAATTTCCTTTTTGGATTGAGTATGCTCCCAAACTATTGGACTAATTCTTTCACCATTAGAACCCTACATTATGCTTGATGAATATAGTGTATATTCAAAAAGTTAAGGATCCTTAAGAAAACTTCAACAATATAAAAATATATATTTTTGAAAATTTTAGTTAAATACCCGTGCGAAGCCGGGGCGGACCGCTAGTTTACTATAAAATTGTCGTAGTATGTCCGGTGGGTGCAACATAAATACGGTTCATAGTTAACCCGCACTAATTTATTTATTTATTTTTATTGGCATAAAAAACGGAAAATAATCATAACATTTTAATTTAGTGGAAACTATAACAAAGGTTCTTAAACTAGATTGAATTCCTAAATATACATGCACAACATGATATAACCATAGAGCAGTAAGAGCATAAAAATGATACGGATTATCTAGACTAAACGATAAAAATCTTGGGGCAAGTTTCGCTCCAACTCGAAAACTAACAACCTAACAAGGTAAAGGATTCTCGTTCTTTTCTTTAATTTACAAACATTGAAATTAAAAATTAGGTTTTCTCTTTATTACCTACCTAATTTTACTCAAGTAATTTTTGTGACGTGTCCATAAAATAAACCACTAACCTTTTATCTGAGTAAAAATCATGGTACTAACTAATAAATAAAATTAACAGAACAATTTACAATTAAAACAATTGAGCTACCTGCAGACTGTTGCGTAAATAAATATAGGCTCTTATAAATATCGGGATTACGCTTAGTATGAATATTTATTACGCTTTTTCTGTGAAACATAAAGAGTTTCACATCGAGTAGTAATTATTATTCATTTTTCGTTAATAGTAAACGAAGTAATTAAGGGGGCCGTGTTTCAAAATAATTACAATGAAGTATCGCTTACTTATTCTATTCAAAATATTGCTGTGATAAAACTATTTTGAATAATGCTTTTGATAAATCCTTCACGCATTAAATGATCTGGAGGTTGGAGCTAAGAGAGAGTATACAGAGATATGGTTTTAATTATTATTATGCTATTATACGAAATTGTTATAAAACCCACTGAAAGGAAAATGAAAAGTAAATGAAGAAAAAAATGCTAGAAAGATAAAAAATCTGCGTCTTTTTTTCGAATGGCGGCAGATTTAAAATTTTATGATTTCATTTTGGTTAAAAAATAATCCCTTAGACAAGTCAAAGGTCATACAGTATATTATTATAAACTAACAAATGATTGATTATCCTGTTCTCAAGGTAAAAAAATCTACGACTTTCCAAAAAATCTCTAACAGTTTCACTTTGACCGGAAACAAGTACAAAAGCCAGCTTTGTTTGACCTTTGTTCATTTGATCAGGATCGACTCGAAACGGAAGGGCCCTGTGATCGGCCTCGATGGGGTTAGAGGCTGCCTCTTTAACTTACAGGGGTTGAAAGGTGATTTTTAATGTTTATTGAGCAGTTGGGTCCATAGACATTGGAACGTTGAGTGCACGTTAATTTGAATGAGATTTGGTAGAGCGTTACAATTGCGCATTTGTGAATCTATCATACTATTCAAAAATAGAACGTTCGCTTACGACTCTAGTTTTACGGCTAGTTTTACCGCTAGATAAATGCATGGATACAATAAAAATATTGCATATTATTTATAGGTATTTGCTTTGCACCACAAAGAAAGAAATACTGTCTCATTTCAATTTGAAGTAAAGTTCATAAAGTTTAATAAAGACAAGACTTACAGGGGTTAAAAGGTAATTTTTAATGTTTATTGAGTAGTAGGGTCCGTACACTTCGGAAGTTGAGTTTGTGTTTAACCTTGAGTGCACGTTTTTCAATGAGATTTGGTACCATAGCAATTCAATTGCGCTTTTCTGAATCTACCACACTATTCAAAAATGGAACGTTCGCTTATGACTCTAGTTTTACGGCTAGATAAGTGCATGGATACGATGAAAATATTGAATTTTACAGATATTTGCTTTGCACCACAAAGAAAGAAATACTGTCGCAGCGTCTCATTTCAATTTGCAGTAAAGTTCATAAAGTTTAATAAAGACAAGACCAAAAACTCCAAAAATAAGATCAAAATACAGCCACTTGCTATGTTCTCAATTTCAGAAATAATTTACTTATTTCGACTCCTTTCCAAAACCTTCTTACGCCCCTATACAAAAAGTTCCTTCACACACTTCACAAACCGAACCTACAAAGTGTCAGCCATTCAAACAACCGCAAAAGCCTCATTATTCTGGGAGGACCTACCTCTATTAATATTCATTCGCGTGCATCTGTTCAAGGTGACTGCTGGTCCTATTTTTAGAGCGGGCCCACCGCACGTCGAGTTATATGACATGTGTACTTACTACCATAAATCATACAGCTTTACATCGATACTTAGTACGTATCTTGTGCAGTCTGTAATAAAGAGTATTTTTAATAGAAACCTAGCTATTTGCAAAATCTAACCACTGAGTCCTGCCCGAGTAATAAAGCTGTGCGTCCAACGGATTGGACGATATTTACAATATGCTTTGCAACGGCGGCGGCGGCACGGCAAATATGCCAATCCAGTGCTCGCTGTACCATAGAAATCGATACAAAGCAAAAAACCCTTATGCTGTGTAAGCTTCGATTCGATCCTGTGGACGCACAACTTAAGGTTTGGTTGAACAGCACATTCTATTTTTGAATGAAAATGAGTGAGGCGTTATGCCCACCCAACGGTGTTATAAAAATAATGAGCACGCACTCAAGTCAGCTCTCAACCTTTATGGCTAGAGGTAGTCAGTTTATGGTCTAGGTCAGTGAACGAGGACGCATAAGCGTTAGACTGGTATAAAACTAAATTTAAATCTGGATCATAATACAATTATTATTTTCAATTACTTCAAAACTGATACATTTACTGACAGTAAAAGTGTATGTAGATTGCAAAGAAGTACCTATAATTTAGAGAAAATACGGGGGAGAAAATCTTGCTATAAAGAAGCCATTGGAAAAATGTGAAATCCTACTTTGACACAGCTTGAAAGTGTCACAAGTATCGAATTTCTCGGATAGCTGCAGCTGCGGTCGGCACTGCGAGCTTGGAATCATATTTTATACAGGATTATTGGAAATACGCACCGGTTTTGTTAGCAAAAAAATATGGCGGCATAAAACAAACTTATTATAATAGTCGATTCGCAGTACAACCGGTATCTGCAGTTACAATAATCCTTTACAAACTGGCCGACGTTGTAGTTAGAGATTTTTATTAGCAATTTCACCCGATTTTGTTCCATAAATAAAGAATTTGTCACATCTACTTCACTCGAGTTGAATTCTCCGGAAAGCTTAAAGCTTTGTGGAAGCTCTGCCTGCTAAATATTAACTAGGTATACATCCGCTTTGTCTCTGTACGTAGGTAAATACATACTTTGAAACTCTGTTACTGATGGTTATACGGAGACAATGGCGCATTATTGAAGCTTCCTATTTTCGAATCTTACAGAGAGGAACATAATCTAAAAATCCATTGGGCCTTTGTGTACTTACCTATCAGATCTATAATAAATTTTTCAATTTGTTATAACCATTCTGAATGTCTTCAGCTTGTCGCATCCAGCATCTGGCAGCAGTCTTTCGTCATCCCACCTGAAGACAGGGTGCTATGACGTTCATTAGATGAGGCCTATGTCCAGCCGTGGACTAACATGGGCTGATGATGATGATGATGATGACGATGATGATGATGATGACGACGACGATGATGATGATGATGATGATTCTGAATGACTAATTAAGTAAGCAATGCTTAAAGAAAGTCGATAAGGTAAGGTATTACACCCGTTTTTGAAAAGTGTCTTTATTATATTCTTTAGAACTAATAAATTACAAGCAAGCATTATTAAATCGATTCCATGAAAATGCATATATATTTTACATTTTCTAAAGATACGCGTAATTTGACAAAACGCTGAACGCAGTGGACACCATTATAGCTTTGTGTTCATGATTCATTATTTTTTTTAAAACAAAAACCGGAAATAAATTCGATAATTGTTTTACAGTAATTGTAGTAATATCACAGAATAACTTAATAGTACTAACGAAGTTATGTCCCGGAAGACGAAATATCGAAAGATAAATACCTACGATCGAAAAATATATAGTCGAAGTTGTCTCCATTTTTTTATGTATTTCTCGAACAGTAGCTTTTTAAGCCCTTATCATGATCACTGGTCATGACATCTGTTGGTTGTGATAACAAAGTACAAAAACTGGACTTTACTTGTTTGTTAAGGCAACATTATGTAGGTATGTCTGGTTTACCACTTTTTTGCCCGTGTCCAGTTCAAACACAAAAACTTGAGCCTAATAAGCCGATTAGTTGACAGTTGACACTCATTAGTCTACACAGCCGTATGACGTCATAGCACGACGGCTACTTCATAGTGTTAAAAACAGATCAAAAATGAAAACTATGAGTTATTATTTTTAAGAACTAAAACTAAAGATTTTCGATTGCCTTTTGTCATGGCACACTAAAACATTATGTTACAGTAAATAGTGCTCAGGCAGACGGTAATGGAAAACAACGCATGCGAAGCCGGGGGCTGGCACTAGTTATTATTCTAATATCATATAGCTACTGAAAAAGGGATTATCAATTCAGACAAAACAATATTTTGTCCTCTAAAGTTTATAAAACAGGCTAAATGTAATCTATACTAATATTATAAAGAGGAAAGATTTGATTGTTTGTTTGTTTGTTAGTTTGTTTGAATTGAATAGGCTCCGAAACTACTGGACCGATTTGAATAATTCTTTCACCATTAGAATCCTAAATTTTCCGTGATGAACATAGGCTATATAATATTTTCAAAAAAGTTAGGGATCCGCATGAAAAATTCAATAATTGAACCGTGCGCTGTATATTCAACCTCTTTTTCTATTATGGCGCGTCAGAATAGAAAAAGAGGTTGCGCACTGTACTTGCTTTTTCTCTACGGCCAGTGTTAGTTATGGATCGTTTTTCTGAGGTTATGGAGTGTCGAGTTAATGTCAAAAATCCCAATGCTGTTAGAAAAAGTAAGGAATCCGTATGAAAACTGTGAAACCCATTGTGTTATCGTGTATAATGTCTGAAATTTTTGTTTAATACCCGTGCGAAGCCGGGGCGGGCTGCTAGCCAACAATAAAAAGCATGCAAGTAATGAATATAAGAAATTCTTAAAAATATCTAGAAAATTCCTAGAGCTTTTTCTCGTTCAATGAAACCGTCTCAAAGGCTTCGCAGGAGCCATTGTAACGTTATCTCTGATTTTCCAAGCTGAAAAACTCCAGAATATCTTTCATACAACAGTACCCACTCGAACAATTGTGTAGAAAAGACTCAAGTTCGAAAATATATTAATTTCTTGTGACAAACGGAATTTGTTTGGATGTTTGTGTCCAGCGTAGTAATTCTATTTGCGCGAGTATTCCATAATTTGCTTAACCATTTAGAAAGCTACAATCGCTTACCAGACTACCCGATGTAGATTGAATTAAAGTTTAAAACGATTATCATAATTGTTTAATTGCTTTACGACGGGAAGGAATCGGAACTACGGCCATTGAAATAGTCACACTTAGAAATTTAATTAGAGAAATAGACAGCATTAGAAATCACAAGTTTTAGAAATCCATAACATTGGTCTCAAATCCACGTCTGTAATGAAAATTTAATACAAGAATGATTCATTTTAATTACACCAATAAAATATCATCATCATCATCAGCCTATGTTAGTCCACTGCTGGACATAGAATATGTACATTACAAAAAGAAAAGAAGATATGGACATAATTTATTTATTCTTACACAACACGTAATTATTATTTACACAATGAAAAACACAGATAAAATTGCGCCTTGAAAAACTTAATGAAGTACCTGTGTAGATGACCAATCTGTGGTGCAGTAGGAAATGGGTCCAGGCTCAGCATAACTGTTATGAACAACCACAGGACCTTGCGATTACAAAATATTAAATAAAATATATATATACTCGCTCAGTTAAATGTACTAGATGGTTAAATTAAAAGTAGAGAAAAATAGTAGATTATAGTAGCAAAATATTATTTTTACGGTGATGGCGCTTTTTTGAATCTCGAGCTAATTGATTTTACAGTAGAATCCTGAACGTAGCGAGGGATCAAAAGTAGGTAGGTATGTGATACACTCGACTTTTCATCGAAAATAAAAGGCGCCACATATTTTATTGTTATATTATTATCATTATTTAATAAAACATAGAGTAACAACTAAATTGAAATTAAATAGTATATAATAATAAAACAACTAATAACTTACACAGCGCCACTTGCATTTGTCCATCCAGTAAAATTAGTACCATAGGCATATATTTCTCCCGGGATTTTACAGGTAACAGATTATCCGTCACATTTCTTGCGTCAGTTCTAATATTTTCAGGGGTTACTTTCACTTTCACTTGAAAAACTCATTTTTCAAAATAAAACCATGAATTTCTAACAATCCGTGAATAATAACGAAAACGGGGACTGTAGTTGGCGCGTTTTTAATTTGATTTCATTTTTTTATTCAGCCGGTGGCGGCGCGAGTCTTTATTCAAACAATATTTGCGCTCGATTTCTTTGACGTTGAAGGTTGAACACTAAGATGTTCGAAATTCAAAACTGCGTGGCAAAGATATTTGCGGCGCACTTATAAAGAGGTTTGAAAACTCATTACTGCCCGCTAAAAGTTTCGTATAGAAAACGCCCAGGGTGAACCCAGACGTCCTCTTCGAATACATGCGATGAAAAGAATATTAATTGCATAAATAAGCCAACAAGGTACAAAAATAGGATGTAAAATAAATAAATATGTAGAGATTATTATGTGCGTTTGTAAGAAATAGAAGATAAATAACTATAGTCATGAGCGACCTTATCGCTTCAAAGGGACCACTTCCAGGTAAAACAACAAACATCTGTACCTAAAATAAACTAAAACGCTTTACATGCTTGCAAACAGAAATCAAATCGTAGCAAAAGCGTTGTGGATAAACCAGTGCTAATCGCAGTATAGCTCGAGATTGTGCTAAGTGCTCCTTGCGAAACTAATGTGCTACACACCATTATTATTAATGTCTTCAGTGCTAAGGACAACAGCGTAATGTTCTTAATTAAGCGGGAGACACACTGTAAAGGAGGCGACACGGTGGAACGACTTAAGGGAAACATAACCCTGTGCTGCCATATACGTGTGTTGGATTGTGGTGACATGCTGCGCCTCTCGTGATTAACTTTTGATATTGCTTACGTTCTAGCTGTTTCCCGCGATAAGGTCTGCTTTTTGAAATTGTATATTAAATCCAATGAGTTTTTTGTGACAGTTGGGTATCTTTGTTATCACATGAAAATAATAAAAAAAATGTAGGTATGGAGCTCGTTATTACTGTGCACACCTTGGGGGGGTTTCTCCACAAAACAGTTGTGTAATTGTAAACGTATCCAAGAGTCATGGTAAAATTTTGATTAAAAAAAGCAATCAAAAAGATAGTGATTTTCGCATTTGATTTAGCTTAAAAAAAATTGAAAAACTGCAACTGCTAAAAGACTTCCGTCGCTGACTGTACCTAAGATCTCTCAACATCAACATCATCATCATCAACATCACCAGCCTATAATGGTCCACTGCTGGACATAGGCCTCCCCTAATGAGCGCCATAGATGGCATCATTATTTGGGGGTTATTGCCCATAATCCCCACGCTGGGCATGCATCCCTTAGTCGCCTCTTACGACACCCACGGGAAGAGTTGGGGTGGTGAAATTCTATACCGGCACCACACGGCCTAGATCTCTCAATAACGTCTTATTTCTTATTTTATAATAATTTATTGTCTAGTGCTTTTTTTGTAAGCCTAAATAAATAAAGTTATTGAAGTGAGTTTTAAAATCACATCAATGGCAAAATACTCGTAGTACTCAAAGTAGGTACCTATAGCAGTGGACTATTGTAGGTTGGTGATGATGACTCAAAGTACTGTAAAATGTGCATTAAGTATAAATTAGAAAATATACTAAGAAGGTCTACTTTCTAGCAGAAAAGACCGTTTCTATGTCCTTGTTTATAAATGACATCGTTTTGTAGGTGGAAAAGCCGAGCTGTATTACGACCATTAATTATAAAAGTTTTGCGTTTAATTAAAAGTGTCGCAGGTTTGTTAAGAAATCAAAAGTGTCTTGTTTTTAAGAATTCACTTATAAACCCTTATTCAAAGATATTAGAGCAGGGGACTTCGTTTTTTATTTACTGAGTACGTAAAGTTCAAAACCCTCGGCGCGCGAGTTACACTCGCACTTGTCGTACTTGTTTATTTACTGAGTACGTAGTTTATTGTTCTTCTTCGTGTAAAATCGTGTCTTATGTAATTACATAAAGATTTTTTTTGTTTGCACAAAAACGAATCACAAATTAATATCTTGCTTTTAAAATTAGGCCCGCAGAGTTTTAGATGCCTTCTTCTTGAATGTTGTAGGCACTTTCGTTCACGTCTATTTAGGTACAACTTTTTTCAAAAAAGGTTTTATTTCAAAACCTTATAAACTTCTTTACATAGGTAGTTTACCTCAGTATTGCTGCAAGAAGGCCGCCGATTGTACATTTATTTTATTAAACTAGCGGCCCGCCCCGGCTTCGCACGGGTATTAAACAAAAATTTCAGAAATTATACACACTAAAACGATGGGTTTCACAGTTTTCTTACGGATCTTTACCTTTTTTAACAGCATTGGGGTTTTTGACATTGACTCGACATTCCAAAACTGACACTGGCCGTAAAGAAAAAGCAAGCACCGTGCGCTATACAACCTCTTTTTCTATTCTGACGCGCCATAATAGAACAAGAGGTTGAATATACTGCACACGGTTCAATTATTGAATTTTTCATGCGGATCCCTAACTTTTTTGAAAATATTATATAGCCTATGTTCATCGCGGAAAATTAAGGATTCTAATGGTGAAAGAATTTTTTAACTCGGTCCAGTAGTTTCGGAGCCTATTCAATTCAAACAAACAAACAAACATACAAACAAACAAACAATCAAATCTTTCCTCTTTATAATATTAGTATAAACAAAATAATGCTGGACAATCCACACAACATCACCTAGCCTCAAACTAAGCAGAGCTTGTGTTATAGGTAGGTACTTTTTTAATACGATATTCAATATATCGTATTTAGTAGGTATATAGTCATATATAGATAGATCATTATACATACGATACATCATTATATATACGACCAGAACACCCTAAACAAATATCTGCAGATCGTACAAACATTTGTACTGAGGCGAGAATCGAACCCATCATTTAATAAGTACTCGACTTTGTACTGTAGGTACTTAAAATTAGATTTGTAATAAGTATTAATTTTTTTTTACAGACTAACAGAGGAACAATACATTTCGTACAATAAAGTTTTCATTTATTCTAAGTACTTGCGTAAATATAGGTACTTGGTAGATGTATAGAGGTGTTATGATTTGAAATAGAGAACAAATTATATTCATAGTGAAAAGTGAACAAATAAAAAGATTCGTTATAGTTTTTGATGAGATTTTTGAATGATAAAAAGATTCGTTATAGTTTTTGTACAGACAGCCAATGGTGCGTGTATTCGACATTCAAAAATATAACGTTCACTCACCCATTCCATTCACTTAGGGTTCACTAAATCTATGCTCTACTCGCCAATCTATGTCCTATCCAATGGAGCAGGTAATTGAAATCCCACCTAAATACCTATGCACAAAATTGAGTATCGATTGCTGCCTGACAAAAGATGCCATTTCAACCTGTCATTCCACATAACACCGTATGTCGACACAACACGGCCTATATTCTATTATCCCGTTTTAATTAACTGTCAACATACTGTCATACGTCACTTGACAACCTGACTAGGCTAGGTCAATGCGAACGGGCAACCATTCATTATAACTGCTCTGTTCACATCAATATACCTCATAGATTTTAATACCGGTGTGTGTACAAGACAAATAAATATCTTTTTATATTTTTTTTTTCTCAAGATTTCTGTATAGAGCAATGCATGAAATTCCAAATAAGTGTCAAATGTGACGCAAATAAGTAAAGTTCAGAGAAAGTAGGTAACTGAATGATATCATATTAATATGAAGGACTATTATTATTATTACAGGATACCTATAGTAGTAGGTAACATTAGAAAAAAGAAAAATAGTATATCGAAGAAAATTTTCTACAAAGTAGTTGCCATTTGAAATGGTCCGTTTGCGCTGACCTTTTCATTAAAGTCGAGTAAATTTTCTATGCAAATAAACGGATGAAACCGACGGAGTGACACGACACGACTGACGTATATCTACAATATGATGGGACCCGTCGCGTCGCACGACACGACACTAATGTTGCGATGTCGCGTCGCATCGGACCCGTTTACAATAATGTCTGTCGTAAAATTTCCATGAACTGGACCCTGGCCGAAAAGTGGCAACCCCAGAAACATATTGCCATAGCAAATTACCTAGTCAAGTCATGTTGCGGCATATACGAAATATCTAAAGACGATGTTTTAATAAAACACATTTATTTGGGGCGCTTTTAAACAAAGAATCTTAAGGCTAGATCTTTCACGGAAGAATAGAAGTGTTTATTGAGATGTCCGGAACGACTAATGAAAAAAGAAAATCCCTTCTATTGTTTGACTCTAACATAAAGTTTATGAACGCTTATATATTATGTACTTTACCATTAGGTCTCAACATCGATAACTAGGCATGGTTTATGACATGTTATTTTGATAGACCAATTTATTTTAAGAAAACAACCGAAAGCATCTACGCTTAGCATCTACCTGAGTAGGTAGATGCTTCAACTTTACTAAAGTTCAGTAAACGCTGAGCATTGGAACTTTCTGAAAAAGGTATTAAAACCGAAACACTTAGCAGGAACTTAAATATTCTAACGAACGCTGTTTAATTAAAATTTAATTTGTCCGTAACTCTTCACAGTGAACGTTTGAGCGTTGCTTCGCTATTTGAGAATCTGAAGTCAGCTGGAAACTCAAATAAAATGAAGTAAAACTCAGTAAGAATCTTTTAAGAGCCATAGATCCTCCTTTTGATTTATTCTGAAAGGTGTGAAGTATCGTGAGATATTTTTATTATTCCGAGGAGATAAGAATAAACTGTTAAGAAATTTTCTTGAAACTAGTTGAGTCGAGTTTCGTTATTTTCACTGAAGAACGAGCAATTTACTGGCCAAATCAGATATATTTCTCATAACATTTTCGCCTTTATTAGTCTGTTTTTAGGGTTTTGCCATCGGTTGCAAAACCCTTATGAAATCGCTTTGGGTCTGTTTTGTGTTTTGAATCCTTAATATCTCAGAAACTACTGCAGCTATTGACTTGAAATTTGAAATAATAATACATTTTGTGCGCCCGCACATAGTTATAGAAAAATAAATAAATATAAATGAAAAATCAAAATGAAGACTTTCCATACAAATTTTGAAATCAAAATTTTAAATGGGCCGTACAAAGTCAAAATTGGTATCAAATGAAAGGTACTCGTTTGTAGATTTCAAAATAGTTTTTGAAATTTTGGTAGATTTTATACTTTTTAAAATATCGCCGCCCCCACCGAATAAAATCGTAATCAAAAAAACAAAATTTTACAGGAAAAATAAAAAACCGTTTTTTTTAAATAACTCTTAAAATACTTTACTTATCGGGTTCATTTTAATACCATAAGATAGCAATATTTTTTTTGTATATGCAATATAATTTAAATTATAACTGTGTTTACGAATGCAGAGTAATAAATAAAAATATGTTTTACCAGAATCAAGACCATAATTTTACACCGTTAAGTAACATTACAATTTTATTCGCGGAAATTGTCGATAATAGCCTGTACAGTAATAGGTCTTCGCGATCTTATTGAACTCAAAATAGTGATGTTGGTTATATCGGTAATGCAATGTTACCATTTTGTTCGGTACTCAATTAAGCTTAAATGAATAACGTAAATTTGCAATACCTACGTTTATATTCCTTGGAGAAGATAATAAGTTTAGTGAATGTGAAAATAGGTTACTGTAAAAACATTTGCATTTTGGGAATCGGTATTAAAAGAAAATCGAAGGAAATACAAAAGTTATCCTATTATTACAGATATTTAAAAGATTTTTGTGATAACCACCGATACCGAGTGCTCCCAGGGAAGTTCTAGTGCTCGTCTCCGCTTGCGGAGACGTAAATCTGGACGTGAACCTTAAGCTGTGGTATTCTAAAAGAACCAGAACCACACTTATTGGTTGCGCTTCATTGGCCGTTCTGAATGGAGTCGCAAGAGATGCATCTTAAGGTGTAGACTCGGCGGTGGAGGTTCCTAATGGCGTTATAACGAGAAAAACCCTCGTTATAACGCCAAAGACGTTTGCGCAGGAATTGTTTATATCCGGCATTTAAGCCTATATTTTGAGTAATCCATCCGACATTCGACAAGCCACAGTCTGCCACTTTTAACAGTTTTCAATTATGTCAGGCGTCCGCACTGTCTCCCAGACCCAAAAATTCTTTTTTTCATTTTATTTCTTTATGCTTATAGTCTCTACACCTGAAAGATATCATGGATATCATTTTCGAGTATATCATATTGTGCAAACGAGGATTATACCCGTTCTATGTAGCCCAGCCTTTAAAATTATCTCTCATAAAGGGCCTCTGTCCTGTTGGCTACGACCCCAAAGAGCATGCCTCCCAAAGGACCGAGACTCTATATGGCCCGTGATCGTGGAAATGAGATAAAATAATGAAAAACCTTTATGCAGATAACGTACAATGATTTCTTAAGTCTTATATACTAGGACATGTTATCTGTTTGCCCTAGTTTACACAGCTTCTTCCATTCGTTTCTATCCTTGGCAATTCTTGTCTTTCCAGTGATGGATTTTATTTATGTCTTATTTCCACCTTTTGAGAGGTCGTCCAAATTTTCTATTTTGATTCCTGGGTAATGTAGTCGTAAATGTAGGTAATAGTTTTTTTCGACTTTTCATTTCTTCTTAAAGTTTGACCGATCTACAGTTATTTTTCTATAAAAATAACATGGTATAGAAAAGAAAGAAAGAAAGATTATACTCTGCCTGATTGTATTCATAGCAAACTTCTCTCCAAAGACCTATCACCGACCAATCTGACGAACATCCAACTTTCTATTATGCGCTTTCCTCAGGTTCCATGTTTGGTTTCTTAAATTAAAACATTGGAAGAATACATTTATTTTAAAGTTTCCTTTAAATTTTCAGATAAAGCTCTTTGTTTTTTATGATTTATTAAATGACCAGTATCTCTTTCAAGCATTATCTATTCTTGTTTCTATTTATTTTGTTATTAGATAATTTGGTGAGGTAAAGTTATAGCAGATAAGGATTTTTCCGAGATAAGTATATTCCTTAACATACCGACTCTATTGTGCTGAGTGTTATTGAGTGTTATTGGTTAAACTTAATTTTCAGACTATTAATATGTAGATGCCCTACTTTTCCACTTTCTTTGTATCATATTAGCGAGTTCTTCAGGCTTATTGGACCGAATTATCAGATCATCGGCAAACCTTAAATATGTTAGTATAATCTACATTTATTTTTAGGCCATAATTCTACTAATTGAGGTTTTGAAATATTTTCTCAAGATCTGCTTTCGTTCTTTTCCAGTTTGACGGTTGTAGAGCTAAATTTGTAAATGTTTCTAATGATCCTTGTATTTTAAATGCTTTAGTTGCCTTAGCAACCACCATGCCATATTTTTTTTTGTGTTCTAGGGTTTTTGTATAATTCTACTAATTGAGGTTTTGAAATATTTTCTCAAGATCTGCTTTCGTTCTTTTCCAGTTTGACGGTTGTAGAGCTAAATTTGTAAATGTTTCTAATGATCCTTGTATTTTAAATGCTTTAGTTGCCTTAGCAACCACCATGCCATACTTTTTTTTGTGTTCTAGGGTTTTAAAGGCTTGGTATCCGGCCAACAATTGTTTTGGAAAATATTTTATAATGTATATGCTTGTCATCAAGCTGATTGCCCAATAATTACTTGTGGAATTTTAATCCTCTTTGTATGGATAAGATAATGATTCAGTTTTTTTTTTCAGATTTATATTTCATTGAATATCATTGTGAGAACTGTGATGATTGCTTCTCTGGTAGCTATAAAGAATTCATTTGTGCAGAAGGGTCCGGGTGGTTTGTTTAAAAAAACTTAGATCCTACCTTACTCCTACCTCTCTTGGAAATATTGTCGATACCTTATCTTCATCAGCTTTCAGCAGCTTTGTCTCTGGCACATTATTTTGGCTCGTGTACCTACAGATCTCGGTAGGATTCTGTAGCCCTTGCGAGTGTGTTTGGTCGTTTTGTTATGCAGTATCCGCTTTTGTTTTTGATCTGCGGTATTCATTCTTTTTGGTGGTTAGGATTTTAACATCAAGCACTCGAAATCTTGGCAAAGAGTAGAAAACAATGGGGGCTTCTAAATTAGAGCACAATATTATCATCGTTGGACGTTAGCTCATGCTGGGTGAGGGTCATGTGCTATCACTTTTTTTACCTAAGACGAAATGAGAGCGATGTTAAAAGACGTTGCTTTGGCTACAATAAGCTTGCCAAAGCCACATCTCGGGATTTCATAATCTGTCATTAAGTGAGTAAATCATCGCAACCTACTATCTCTACATAGATTACGATGGCTTTTTTATATTAAAAATACATTAATAGATGTAACCATTGCAGATATTTTGAATTAAATATATTAATAAACTATACTGTAATAAAGAACTTCAAAGAAAACCTGAATAAGAGGGTTTTCTACTTTACGAAAACTAAGTTTTATACTTCTTTCCCGAATAAAATCGCAATCGCATCTTACAACAAAAAGCGAGAAACCGAGGAGTGAGTATTAACCTGTTGCAATGTTGTTCGGATCAAAATGTTGTTTTTATTTTTCGTTTAATAATAAAGTAAAATCCATTACAAAAAGCCTATCTCAAGAACTACTCGTACGATTTGCCTGAAAAAAATTCACAAGGTGTAATCGCACCTCAGGAACAATTATTTCAAATAAAAACACTTCTATCGTAATAGTCGGTAACCATATTATTCGGTGGGGGCGGCGATATTTTGAAAAAGGTCAAAAAAATTACCATTCCCTCCCCCCTATCTCCGAAGATTGCAGAGTGATCGACATGATAATTATGTAGCAAGTGTTTGTAGATATGGATCTATATTTTACAGGAAAAATATAGAGAAGTCTGTAAAAATAATACTTTTTGATATATGGTCAAAAAAGGGCGGGAAAAATTTCTGAAGGGGTGACTACCCCACCGAGTTGGGTATCAAATGAAAGGTATTGGTTTGTACATTCCAATACAGTTTTTGAAATTTCGATAGATTTTACACTTTTTGATATATTTTGAAAAAGGTTGAAAAATTGACCGGTACCCCCCCTCTATCTCCGAAGATTGCAGAGCGATCGATGTGATATGTACCAAGTGTTTGTAGATATGAATCTATATTTTACAGGAAAAATATAGAGAAGTCTGTAGAAGTAATACTTTTTGAAATATGGTCAAAAAGGGGGGGGGGATAATTTTCTAAAGGGGAGACTACCCCCCCATGTGGGGTATCAAATGAAAGGTATCAATTTGCACATTCCAAAACAGTTTTTGAAATTTCGATAAGTTTTATACTTTTCGAAATATTTTGAAAAAGGTCGAAAAATTGACCATTCCCCCCCCTTATCTCCGAAGATTGCAGAGTGATTGATGTAAAATGTACTAACCGTTTGTAGATATAGATCTATATTTTACAGGAAAAATATAGAGAAGTCTGTAAATATAATACTTTTTGAAATATGGTCAAAAAACTAATTTTCATACAATGGGGGCTATTTCATTAAGAGTAATATCAAATCAAAGGTATAGATTTCGACAATTCAAAACAGGTTTTGAAAATCGTCTAAGTTTCATACTTAGTGAAATAGGTTGAAAAAAGTCGAAAAAAAATTGTAGGTACCAACCCACTTACCTACCAACTAATCTCTGTAGTAACTGTTATAGTAGTTCCACAGCGCTCCAAAACCGTTGTTCTCAAAATTTTTGAGAAGAGATATGTATCCTAGGTAATCCACACAGTATCATTTACCCACAAGCTAAGCAAAGCTTGTGTTATTAGTATTACTACGATAGCTGTTATACTTAATAAAGTATAAGTATCACATTAGATGATTTATTTTTGTGTACAGAAAAGGACAAGAACAACCGAAAAAATAATCTGAATATACTACAAATATTAGTCCCGAGGCAGAAATCAAACCGCAACCTCCTGCGTTGTAAGCCCACCGCGCCAACAGGTCGTCATATACGTACTTACCTACCTAAACGACACAAGTTCAAAACCCTCGGCGCGCGAGTTAGACTCGCACTTGTCGTACTTGTTTCATAACGCATTAAAATAACGGAAAATGTACCAATGAGTCGCTAAATTGGTATGAAATATTGTATGAATATATCACAATTGACCTGCAGGTCAATTGTGGACTTGCAGTCCACTGCTGGAAATAGGCCTCCCCTGAACAGCGCCCTGAGCGCGCATTAGTCATTGTGTGAGTCATCCACTAGTGGACGAAAAATGGAGGTGAAGAGAAAATCAATAAAACCTTATTATTTCTTATTTTGAAAAAATATATTGTATGAAATTAAGTGCTTATTATATCATCCTATAGAAATAATTTTATTGAAATTTGAAAATCACCGCTGAATATTCTAGGCTATTCTAGCTTTCTGCGTGTATTGATCTCCCTCGAATCACCTCGACTAGAATTTCTCCGTAGCTCATGCATACATATTAATTCGAAATGGAAATTTCATGATATTAATATTGAAATATAAATTCATCGTTTCATTAAAAAGTTGAATCGGATTTTTTGTAACATCTTCCTAATTAATACAAAGTTCGGTCGTAAAACTCCTAAAAAGTTTTTGGACACCCTATTGAGGATACCCGGACACCCAATAAAAGTGTGATAAAGATTATCCCGGGCGATGGGTCTTTTTTTCTGTAAGTTTTACATCTCTATGTGTCGACCCGGGATTATGGAACCATCAGGGAAAACTGTATGCACAAAGACAAAGGGTAAATCAAGATGAAGAGGCATAACCATCGTTTTCATGATTTACCCTTATGTATTGCGTAGGCCTATGGTGCCACTGGCACATTAAACAGTGGCTTGATGATACTGACTGACAATGAAAGATCGATCTTGTAGCTCTGCTGTGTCGGGCATCTTAAAACGGCCGTATAATTTTAGGATTTATCAGTAATCTTTCCAATATAGACAAACGTAATCTAATTCGAATTGATACCACCAGCTTGCCTCTGCTTACTCAGGACTGTACCTCTAGTATACCCTGAATACCTACTCCCAGAGAAATGCAGCGTTTGCTTCTGAATGTTGGAGGAGCCATTGAATGGTCACTATAATAATATTTCGTGGTTTAATTTTCGATATAAATTAACAGGTAGTCCTTTGTCCTACTAGGCAACTCTCGCACGTTTTAAAAGTAATATTTTTAGTAAGTACTAAATAATCGATTTTGTTTAAGCAAAGAATCGATTTAAGCTTTAGACGTTCCTCCCTCACTAGTGTCGAGTAACTACCGCTCATTCTTTGCCGTGCGCGGCAACGAGTGCACGTGTTCCTTATTCAAAGCGGTCATTTTATAAAAATCATGTCGAAAAAACTTCGAGGAGAAATTAGATAACTATGTAAGTAATATGGAGTAATTAAAAGAAAAATTCCGGGCCAAACGCGGACAGCGACATATTTCATCGTCATCCTCTGATCCCGATAACAAATTAGTGACTCAAGGTGAAGTACCTACTACCTTCAAAAATTTATTTTCTCCATATTATCCTCAACATACTATTCGATATGAAAGTATAGTTGTTGGATATTTTGCCATAGATTCTTATTTGAACGCGGCAAAAATTTTCTACCTACCCGCCATAGATTCCTAAGTGAACGAGGCGTGTTATGTTCGATGTAATGAATTTCAAATGTGAATCATTACAATATGTAGGTACCTATATATTCATACAGGTATTTTTATTGTGGTCCCTTAGATGTCGAATCTGACGCGTGGGATATAGCACAAGGATTACAAGATCCCATTGTAACTGACATTGTAAATGAGCAGCAAAATGGCTCACCCAGCACCTACGATGCAACTGGAGTCCCATGCTTCGTCGGCAGCGGAATTGTCCGCGCCGACAGTCGATCCTTCTTTGGATTCAGACATCCTGTCGGCCCTAGCCGAGGCGACAGATTAAAGACCAACATGGTACCCATTGTTAGAGTTGACGAATAAGTCGATAATAAATGGATGCCCGAGGGTCAAAACTAATAAATTCTGAAGCAGTTTCATATCAAGACCTAACTGTAGTTTACTACAAGCTCCATTGAAATTTTGGCAGCGTTACTCGAGATGGCAAGATTACGCGACAAGAAGGTTGAAACTAACCATAACAGTTGGAAATTGGTAATACCTACTGTAATGAGTAGGACTATGACGCCACTCATTACTATAACAACATCGAAGCCGTCAAAACATTAACCGATGGTTGCCGGATTTTATGTCATTTACAAACCCACCCAAGTTCTATAAAATTTCAAAATTAACCTATCAAAAACATACAAGGCCCTCAGATTAAAAAAAAAAAAAAAAAAAAACACCACCACCAGCAGCCGCGGCACTACTTGCAGCTCAGCCCCGGCAATACCAACGAAACCCGAACAGACTTCCTCGGTACCCGACCCGACGAACTGGGGGGGGGGGGGGAGGGAGCAAGGGGGTCAAAGAGATACCCCTCGACGACACGTCGTCCATCGGCGGCAGCACGAACAGCGACAACGCAGCCCAAAGCGAGCTACAGCCGCGTGCTCCACCTCGACATTATTACTACCTGTACTTCCAGCCGAGTACAGTATTACTATGGATGTTGGTTAAATGTTACAAATAATTTTAAAAATCTTAAAAAGGTCCTCAATGGTATACCTACTTCAGTGATATTCAAGCCTTCCCGGCATTGTGTTCCTAACATCGCAACTAAATCGTTATTTTGATGAACGACATGACATTTTACTAGCGATCGAGAACTTATTCATGTTAGGGGCTATAGCACAAGTAAAAACTAGCCCAGATAAATTCGTTTCTATTACTTTCGAAGCTTCTAAAGCCAACGGTCGAAAAATATTAAATCTGAATCTGCCTGTAAGTTGCTACAGCCAAACTGGTTTAACAATAGACATAAAGGATGCCTAACTTCTAATTCCTATAGATATTGAAAATCGTAAATACCTTCTATTTCAATACTTTTGCCCATATTATGATATTAATGATTCGATAATCTGCGTTAAAGTTTAATTTATAACCTTTTTAATGAGACCTGATATTTTAATAAAATAGTAAGAGGTTTATTACTTTTCATTATGCGGGCTCGCAGATTTATATCTATCTAAGCTATTTGGACGATTTACTGGGTTTGGGTAGTACCTACATAGTTATGACGAATGTATAAACAACGTAAAATAAACTATAAACTTGTTGGAACGTTAGGGTTTGACAAACTACGAGAGATGCAATAATTACCAAAAAAAAAAAAAAAACTTGCAAATTTTTGGGATTCATGTATCCAAATAAGTCATTATCCCTACCTTTAGATAAACGCGACAGGATCGCTTCTATTATTCGTAAGTTTAAAAAACTACCTACAGTAACAATTCGCGACTTCTCTCAGCTGATAGGAGTTTTAGTGGCAGCTTGCCTCGCTGTACGCTACGGATGGGTTTACACTAAGATTCGAACATCAAAAATATTGAAGCCTAAAACCACACGGTTCTTTTGACGTTTTATTGCCTAATTGTTAAATGCCCAGAATAATTCTGGATGACCTAACTTGGTGGCTTATTATTATCTACAGATGTAATAGTCTCATCAAAAGCCCAACATTTTGAAAGGAATTTTTATTCACTGATGCGTATCTTATGGGGGCGGGGCCATCCTGTAACATATTAGGTACGCGTTTACGGACCTTGGACAAAACGAACAAACATTCCACATTAATTATTGAGAGTTATTGTCGGTATTTTTATCCTAAAAATGTTAAGCGCGAGATAAAGGTAACTGTGTTATTTTACTTCGTGTAGATAACACTACAGCGATAAGTTACATAAATCATATGGTTGGCATTCAGTTTCCGCATATAAACTCATTGTACCGCGACATTATGGCAATGGGTTGAAGAGAGGCATATTTAGCTCTTCCCCTCTAATATAAATACCAAAGATAACATTGAAGTCGATGAGGAATCACGGAACCAAATTTTACATTATACAAATTTTATCAAATTTTACATCAATCATATTTAATAAAAAATAAATAAAATAAAAATAATTGCATGTCACAGTAACGCTAAATGCAAGGAGTAAATAATTTGGAAGTGCAATCCAGATGCTTAGTTAGAGCGATAATTTTATCTATGTCTTTCCACCTTTTTCTTTACTTTAAAAAGATTAGAAAAGATTTCTGAAGATTCAGCCACGGGTATTCTAGTGTTTCCGACGAGGAAGGCTCAATCTTGGTAGCCAAAATTGCAATATGTACTAGTTAAAGATATAGTCAATATACAACCCCGTCTAAATTCGGTGACGACCCCTTTTAGAGAACAACATCCGCTCCATCGGACCCTTAGGTACCCTGGGAGCAGCGGTGCTCTCCGGAGCGAGTTCACCCGCCGCGGCACACCACCCGCCGCCATACCTCTGATGCTTCCTTGTCTTGCGCTACCTTAAAGCAAAACGGAGTCTGCTTATAAGTTACGGTGGCCTTATTGCCAGGAAAATAACGTCAAAAATTTCACTGCTCATAATGTTATTTATTATCATCAAGACGATACAATTTGAGAACAGTGTTAGTTATGGAACTTTAAACAGTCACCGATCAGCGTTAGCGTTATTGTTAGGAAATAATTTAGCCTCAGGTGAATGCATGTACAAAACACCTCCTCAAAGGTGGTTTCAAATTAAGATCTTCGTTTCCAAAATTTGTATTAAATTATGTTTCCAAATGGATGTCCAATGGGCAGTCAATATGTTTAGAAAAATCACGATAAAACTCTTTATCTTTTTCCACAGCACATAGAGTGCAAACTTTATCACTGATTAAGATTAGTGACATAAAAAATAACACAAATGGAATTGAAATCCAGGTTAAAGATATCATAAACAAATCTGGAGTAAGACGAAATCAGTCGGTTTTAAACTTTTACCATTTTTTCATGAAAATACTGCTAACTGCCCGGCAACAACGCTTGTTGACTATTTGTCATTATGGTCATTAACGAAAGACTTGAGGCGTTTGGGTTTAGACCACGTCTTAACAACTGTGAAGCATCCCCATCGGAACGTGAAAGCACAGACAGTGTGGATCAAACAAACTTTGTGCGGGGCGGCGCGTCGACGTGGCGGTGTACGGCTCGAAGGCACACGCCGCCGCCGCCGGATTCAGCCTGGATCTCATTCGAAAAGCGGGCAACTGGTTTGATTCGCCCCAGACATTTGCTAAATATTACAAAAGGCTTATCGTAGATGAATCCAAATTTTCTAAATCAGTATGTAGGTACACCTAACAATAATGATTAACTTTAGTTATTATAGTACACAAGTACAAATATTTCCTATACTCTGTGGTATAAGAATATACCTACCTTATTTACAAAAATAAATATGATTATAAATGCTATTCGTAAAACTTACCATCAAAAATGTGCCTAAGTCATTAAAATAAAAACCTTAAACAGAGTAATGTTTCTCGTGTTTCATTGATTAGTAATTGCCAAAGCAACCACATAATAAGTGTGTACAAAACACTGTCTCTGAACATCTACCTGTTAATTTATATCGAAAATTAAACCACGAAATATTATAGAAGATCAAACGAACTTGTGAAGTTCGATCGATATAATATGAGTGGTTTAATTTGAAGATATAAAGTCACCCATCCCACCCAGACCCAGTTTTGTACAAACACGAGAACAGCTAAACCTTTGCTGCTGCTCTAAAGAATGAGCGGTAGTTACTCGACACTAGTGAGGGAGGAACGTCTAAAGCTTAAATCGATTCTTTGCTTAAACAAAATCGATTATTTAGTACTTACTAAAAATATTACTTTTAAAACGTGCGAGAGTTGCCTAGTAGGACAAAGGACTACCTGTTAATTTATATCTTCAAATTAAACCACTCATATTATATCGATCGAACTTCACAAGTTCGTTTGATCTTCTATAAACGTTGAATGAATGAACGAACACTTTATTGATATTTACAAGAAAAAAAAACAATTAAGTTGTTGAGCAATAAGATACACATAGCGACCTCGTGCTCTGATAATGTTGAATTTCCTTATCCTTTTTGTCTATAAAACTCGAGAAACAGAGAAAAAGAAGATGTGCAAAAATACCTTATTACATTTTTTTATATTTTACATGGGGATATTTTAGGATTTCTTTACGAATCCCGTCCCGTTGACGTTCCCGTTGTGTAGAGAAGCCTCAAACCGGGTGTAATCTCTTTTGTTTCTACACTCCATAGCTTTCGCAATTATTTGTGTGAGAAGTGAAGTAACGACACTCTGTGAGAATCCTCGCACAAAGCGATCATCTATGTAATTGGTGTTTTTGTTCGGATGGCGGAGGGAATGGCCCGTGAAGTCTGTGCTGATCGCAGAGAATGCGACTTTAGTTTCTTTTTGTTTTAATTGGCGATGTTTGTACGGTAGATTAACTATTCATTTACTGATCATTGCAAATTTTCTAAATGTGCTAGAAATAGATACTAGGCATACTAGAGACTATAAATAACAACTGTATTTATTCAATTGAAAGTGTTTGTTCTAATGTTGTTATTCAATTGTTATAAATAATTTTCTTTGTTAATAAAGGTTTTATCCTAAATAACAGCTTCAAGTTGAAAGTCTAATAGAGTGCCTACTTGACGAACTAAAACACTTTCTGAATAATTTATTTTTAGTGTTCTTATTTAGCAGGTGTATCACCCTGCGTATGTACGAATATATATTATACTAATCGAATAGACACAATTAACGGCGAAAAATGCAGAAACAATAACAAATTTGTAATATGCTTACCTTTTACCTATTCGTCGAAACAAGAAGGAAACGATTTCCGTAGTCGACCACTCTGAGGTTTTATTACCAGACCACAGATAATATAATACTTTAAACCAATCTATAATATTAGACTCTAAGTTTACTCAAACGTAACAAGAAATGAGTTGGAAAATCAACCAAACGACTAAACCTGTTACATTTTAAATCTGCAGCTTGAATGAAGTTCTTCGCAACTGAATTTTCTATTCCGTATTCCTGAATAAATTGTAAGTAGGTGTCCGTCTCTTGTCTTTGTGCGCCGCTAACAATATAGCCCACAATGAACTGAGTTTTACAAAAAGATCTGTAATCTTGCTTCAGTAAAAAAGCTGGGTAACTTGTTTAGCTGGGTCTTCGATCATGATAATGCAATACGTGCTTCCTCCTCCAAATTGTTCCAATACTCACAAATTCTACTGCAATGTATGCCACATTTGTACAATTTGTCACTCTTGCAATAGGTAAAAATACAGCAGGATAGAAGTAGGAAGGAAAGTAGAAATACAGCGATCGGTTTTGTGTGAAATTTATAAAACCAAAGTAAAATGACTTTTGTTTTTGTTTCAAACTTGTGAAACCTTCATGAATTTTAGGTTGATAATTTTATTCGTTTAAAAAAAATACAAAGTCTCCCAAATGTTACAAAAACAATAGAAAATGCAGTTTTACTTATACTGATGGCTTTCTGACATAAGAGTAAATGGTTATACCTAGCTGTGTTCGAGAAATTTATGTAAAAGTCAAAAAAACTAATGTAAACAATAAACAGACACTAAAAGTGATTGTGTCAGATGTTTAGCTCTTGTCTGTGAGTCAGACAGTCGACTCATTGTGTGATAATAACGTTGGCAGAATGGCCATCTCTTATGAATGGAAAATTATTAATAATGTTTAATGGAATAATGGATGTCTAAGCCCGATGAGATGTGTTTGTAATGTAATTAGGCATTCGAATTAGATTGTTTATACCAGTCACTTTGAGGGATTATTTATTGAAGCCTAAAATAACTTTGCCTTTGAATAGATAATGTGGTATGAATTTGTGAGTCGAGTTTATGAATTTCTGAGTAGAGATCAAATTTTAAATGACATTTTGGAATTTAGATTAAGTTTTATTTGGTCTGATCGTCTAGTCGAAGTGACGTGTGGTCACACGTCACTTCGCCTACGACTGGTTGATAGATATCAGCATCGAGTATCGGTAACAGTTGAGCTACCTGTAGATTGTTTCCAACAGCCTGCAGTTAGGTCAACTGTTGCAATTGTATTTTTTTATTCATATGATATAATTTTTTTTGGTATTTGATTATAATTTTCTTTGTTAATAAAGAAGTTCTATTCTATATCAATGTAGGTATTTGTTTTTAACGTATGTGTTGCAATTTTAGTAGTAGGTAGGAGGCACGTCATCAGCTTGCCTCCGTAGGATTCTCGAGTTCTTTGACCAAAGCCCGCCGACCATAGGCCGAAGGTAACCTCCGTACACACCTCATCACTGGAAAAGTACATTGAAAGAGACCGAGAGGAAGGAGTCCAGAGAGTAGATGACTGATATACATAATACAATATTAATACATACCTATATAGATATTTTTTATTATACATAGAAAACGACCAGAACGCCCTGAACAAATATCTGCAGATCGTACAAATATTTGTCCCGAGGCGGGAATCGAACCCGCAACCTCCTGCGTCGCGGACCTTCGCCCACCGCGCTACAGAGGTCGTCAATACAATAGATATCAACGTCAAAATGAGGACACTATTGACCAGGGATTACACAGTTCATCGTCGAACGGTGTCTGATTCATTCTGTTTTTTATCAAGGAAATCGAAAGTTTATTAGAAATATCATCTTGTATCTAAAACCATGTTCCTGTCGTCACAGTTTGAAAATGTTTCTTGTTCAAAGTGGTGTACGAAACTAATTGATTGGTACTGGAATATACATTCTAGATGTTTCTATACAGATGAGATAATATTTCCACTATAATCTCACATTATCGGCAAGGGAAGCTAAATCAAAAATCAAGCTAAAGCGAAGCCAATTCAAGCTAAATTCGCTTTGACTAATTTAGCTTTTTGATTAAAAAACAAATCAAGCTCAAGCAAAGCAATGGTGATACAGTTAGTTAATTAGTAAAGTTCTAAATCGTGAATAAACGGAAAGGCGACCACGTGAAAAGATAAATTATTAATTAGATAAAATGTAATTTGAACAGCTTTGTCGTGGATTATATTTTAATTACGAATCAGCG
Organism: Eupithecia pulchellata; assembly: GCA_963931895.1. Lineage (NCBI taxonomy): Eukaryota > Metazoa > Arthropoda > Insecta > Lepidoptera > Geometridae > Eupithecia > Eupithecia pulchellata. Next base: position 12,956,952 of record OZ007521.1, read on the forward strand.
AGCTTAAATTATAATTACTGAGGGCATTACGTCGTTTGAGAGGTCTATGTTCATGTTCAGCTGTCAGCATAAACTGGCTGATGGTGATGATCTTTCTTACCACTGATGTTATTGTGGCGGAAGGACCGCCCGTGACAAATGTTTGATCGATCTGCAGATATTTATTTCGGGTATTCGGAGTGCTTTCTCCATAGTAATTATGAATGAATCCATATTAAAAACCAATCTGTATGTTTATAAAACCTTTACTAAAAAGAAAATAACTTAAAACAGAATATTAAATAATTTTAATTTTATTTATTTATTTGTTTATTTCGGATTGCCATCAGCTGAACTAATTACAATATAATTTAAAATAGGCACAGTAAGCTAATAATAGGCATTCGCAAATAGATTCATAATGTAAGTGTTGTATGTAATCTTAGTGAGAACACAAATTTTTTTTTTATCGTTGACAGTAAAATATACTAAACTAATTAAATCTATTATTGAGCTAACTGCAGACTTTTGATGACTGTTGCGTATAAAACCCAACTATGACTGAAAATATTTTTTCACGCCATTACACTAAAGCGAAGGAACTTATCAGCCGACCAGTATTTCCATAAAAACAAAATCTCAATTTGGGGAAGTTTCCGCAGTTTTTCCGACGCTGCTTGTTTATTTATGAGCGAAATTGACCGAGAGATAAAGCCCTGGGATTATTCTTGGAAGTCATGCTAATTATTTTTCAAGTTGCGGTGCCATCGCCGTTTGAACTTAAGGGAAACCCTATTTTAATTGCTTTGCCTTACTTCCATCATCACCATCATCATCAGCCCATGTTAATCCGTGCGCCATAACGCCCTGTCTTCATTTGTCGCTTTCGTCCAAACAGCATAAAATGGTATATGTTTTGTGTAAACTACATAAAACATGAAATTAAATACTAATCTCTTTATCCACATTTGATAGATTACCTGGTTTGTAATTTTGGTCATAAAACACACAGCTCGTTGAGCACAACTATAAATACCTACAGGAAATTAGGTTCATTTATATTGTGTCATAAAAATATATTGTGTTGAACAAAAGCTAATACATAAGTTGATGCGACGCAGTACAACGTTGTGTCGACCTCTTTTTGTTTATTATGTTGGTACAATTTACTCTGGTCTGGGAGTGTGTAATGACTTCCCACTCTATGGCCAGATGATATTGTAGCGGTCGCAGGTTCGTGGCATAGTTTAGGGGAGGCCTAAGCTGTCGTAGTTCTTGATGTTGATTTCACTCTGCAACGGATTTTCAAGTTAACCTCCCACTCCCTGAAAATAAAGACAAACTCAAAACAAACCAAAGAAAATAATGAACAAAGTTTCATAATAAATCCAACTTCGCACGACTGTAAACGGAAAAAGACAAATATGAACGAAAACGAACAAACTATCAAGTTATAAGTTGACTCTTCTGTTGACCTGTCTTGAACTTCTTCAAACTTGTTAAAGTTTTTCAAGAAAATATGGCTATCTACTCGTACCTGTATGTACAGTACATGTACTTATGTTTGAAGTTAAATAAATAAATAATGCCGGACATTCCACACAGCATCATCTAGCCCCAAGCTATGCAGAGCTTGTGTTATGGGTACTAGACGACTGAATTACATAATATTATTACTTACATACATATTTTTTATTGTACATAGAAAACGACCAGAACACCCTGAACAAATATCTGCAGATCGTACAAATATTTGTGCCGAGGCGGGAATCGAACCCGCTATCTCCTGCGTCGCAAGCGGACCTTCGCCTACCGTGCCACAGAGGTCGTCGAAAGCTATTTTGTTTTTTAATCTAGAGCCACAGATAAATCTTCAGTTGGGATTCCGAGTATTTGCTTCCGAAGTCGGAATATTTCAGATATTGTACGTAGAGGTGGAGTTTAGCTGGAAAATGTCGGCCCGGTTTTTCGCTATCCTAGACATAGGTACGAGAGAGATGATGAATCAAAATAACCAGTTACCAACTTATAATGAATAATCTAATAATATATAAATACCGGGCTAACTACGATACGAAGTTAGTTTATGTTGGAGAAAGTTACAAACTGAAAATATGTAGATCTCATCACAGAATGATGTTTACCTAAAGTAGGTAGGTATACTTTACTACCCGGCTTCGCACGGGTATTTAATATAAATGGATTTTTCACGGATCCCTAAATTTGAAAATATTCTATATCCTATGTATGTTCATTAGCCAAAATTTAGGTGAAAGAATTTTTCAAATCGGTCCATTAGTTTCAGAGCCTATCCAATTTAAACAAACAATCAAATCATTCCTCTTTATAATATTAGTATACATAAAAAGTATCCAGTTACTCAAGTTAAAACAAATTTGCTCTAATTTTATGTGGGTTGATCTTCCAGTGTATTGCCAGCTCACGTTATGGTCTACCCTCAGAAGCTTTTATGGTAGCTATTAATAATAGAAAAAAATAAGGTCTTTAATAATTAAAAGGACTGACTTCACGAGTCACATTATTGGTATAAAGATTTCGGTTGAACTTTATGGTGTGCCACCCACAAACTTGCCAAAACAATTTGAATACTAGGCACTAATTACCTAGTCTCTAGGTAATCTTTAGTAGACCTATTATCCCATGAACCTTTTAAGGCTTTCGAAATCTTTGTCGTAAAGGGTTACGTTACGACAAAGATTTCGAAAGCCTTGCTTTTCCTGTCCATTTTTCAACCTCTATCAATCCTAATATCCTAGTAAATATTACAGCTATTAAATTGAAATTTTAAATAATAAAATACCTGATTAGAGAAAGAAAATTAAATGAATATTTTCAGAACAAATTTTGGTCATGTCAACATTTAAATGATAGGGTTTGCGCAAAAACAAACCAACCGAACTTTCTTTCGTTTGGTTTCTTTTTGAAATACTTTGAAAACGTATCGAAAAAATATATTCCTAATAAGTATAAATCCACTAACCTACACTTTTCTGTCCATAGCCGACGGCGTCCTGTCCACAGTGAACGTGGTGGAAGCCCTGCAAGAGTTCTGGCAGGTGAAAGCCTCCCGCGGGGGCAGCGCGGGCGGGGGCGGGGGCGGGGGCGCGCTCGTGATCTACGAGTCGGTGCCGGCCGCGCACCCCCCCTACGTCTGCTACGTCACGCTGCCGGGGGGAGCTTGTTTTGGTAGCTTTCAGGTAAACTAGATTTACATTTGATTCGAACAGCTATCATCATCCATCAGCTAGTCCACAGCTGGACCTCTAGACCTCCCCTAATGAGCGCCATAGATGGCATTATTTATCATTTGGGGGTTAATTCACATACAACAATAATTATAACAATAATTTCGAACCGCTATAATACAAACAAAATAAAAACTAGTATGTACAATTGTAACCATTGTGCTACCTTCAGACTGTTTCAAACAATCTAGAGGTACAAGTGCACTCGCATGCAACTCATCCATATCAATACTGAAGGATCCCCAAGACGCTGCCATACAGCATTGGCCTGCTGTACGGCAATGCTGATGCGCTGCGCCAGATAGAAAGTACTGATCCAGCTCCTGGGTTATGCGTCGCTTAAACCAGACGATCTCATAATTTGAATAAATGATTTAGGTTATTATAATCAGTGTTGCCCGAGTCTTTGGTAATTTATTTCTAAGTATAGGTAGAAAAGGAGGCTGGGTCAAAAGTGACAAATGGGGATAATACTTTTGTCCAGGGCAAAATAGAAATAGGTGTTTCTTAGATTAAACTGAATATAGTCATATAATGTATACGTAGGTACGATCCTGGTTATCAACGTATAGGATATTATAAGATTTACATTTTTATTACTTTCGGAGCTTCTGTGATGTGTACTTTGCAAACTAGAATAGGGTGTAGCCGAAAACTACGCAGGTACCTTATATGCAAGTTTATCAAGGCTCAAAACTTTGAGGTTTTATCACTGACCCACCAATATTTCATTTAACCCACCTATGAAATGTAAGCCCTGAAATATGGAGCAATGAAAAAATACCTCTCAAAATATCTCATAAAAGATTCTATTGAATTTTTCCCTTTGCTTCAAAGACGTTTGTAACGATGACTAGATTTATGTAGGTAGTTTTAAAGGGAGAACATTGGGATCCATCCAGAATTTCCTATATATACTTTCATATTGATCAAAGCGATAAAAATAGTAATAAAAATATTTTCAAAAGCCATTTTCGAGCATTTGCTTAGTTTGACAAATTTATCTAGGCTAAAATATTAGAGGCTAAAATGATTGAAGCATAATTGAAGTACAAGGAATTAATTTCAAACATTTTATGCATTCGATGACGACGATGTATTTTTTGTCTATTCTATCTACACTAGACAAAAATCTTGGCTTACAGAAGATTTTTCGTTGACTGACTTATACTAAACTATAAGATGGTTAGAGCAGGATGCGATGACAAACTTACGTACAAAGTCATTACTTCCCAAAGATAAGTTCCTCGGTCCCCATCACATGCAAACACAGTTTGTATTATACAGTCACGTTCAAACTATTTCACACACAAGACACAACGTCAAGACTTGTGTCGTGAGAAGTAACGCTCACAAGAGCATAAGCACAGACAACATAATAGGTATAAGGTAATTCGCCCTCCTTATTTTCGAATTTTTCTTTCAAAATTCGAAGAAATATACTTCAATTGTTTTTGACAGCGATGGTTAATGTAATCCGCTACCCACTCAAGCGTCCCGCTCGCGCGACCGATCGCGTGTCTAACGTTCCGCCGGCGCGGGAAACCGCTGCGCGCATTCTACGCGCTACCTCGTCTCGAAAAAACGCTTATAGCACGACAACTGCTACAGCTACAACCAAACAATAAATACAATCAGAATGCTATTGAAATTTAGAATCTAACAACACTATATACGCTTATTACTCAATTGCAGTACAATCTAGAATAAGGGCTGCAAATTTGCGATTTCTCTAAAAATACAGCTAACTAATTTTTTCATACGATTTTATTTGAAAACTACATTGTTCTTGCCCAAGATAATTACATGCTAAAAAAGTGTAGGATTTATCCTTTCGATTGATACCAAAATCTTTGGATAATTATTGCGCTTTCTACCAAAATAAATTTAAACAATCTAATCACTCGACCGAAAAATCGCGAGGTCAGCGAGGTCAAATGTGTACGACGGCCCAAGATAAATTCGTTTAATCATATTTAATTTTGTTTATTTTTATTGTCTTAGTGTGTTTATAAACTAATACTCACCTGATTTTCATATTATGAGGCATATTTTATTAGAATATCTAATAATTTCATACACCATTTAGCCAAAACACTTTCCAACAACACAATAACAATGGCCGTAATTCGACACCTCATTTCGGCGATTAAAATACCGCCGCATCATTCTCGCATCCTCTAGATTTTACGATAAACCTATAGTATGATTCCTGAGGATTGTTTTGATGTATAACACTAATACATTGGGATAGAAATCACTTAATACTTCCGTTTCAAACACAAAGAACAAGGAATGACGCCATTGATGACGCAACGTGAAAATAAACAAAAGATTTCTTTTTTTTTTTTCTTCTGTGAACTGGCCATGGTATGGCTTATTGGCTGCGTTATTGTGTACAGAACCATCTAGCGTCAAGTGGGAGCAGCTTTCGTGGTGTTTACATAGGCAAAAAATGAATTTTGTAGACGAGAGTCACGTTGGCATCCGTGTGGACTTGAACGTTTGACCGGAAAAATTATTTGGCGCCGTGGGGACCGGGACGTTTGAGCGCTGTATAAAGACAATATTTAGATATTTCATTTTTTTTTTATTGTTTGTTTTACGATTTCTGTGTTTGGGTAGCGCCTTAATGAATTCGTCTACTACTACTAGTCTAACTACTATAGTTTGTTATTGTTTACTTAGTCTTGATCTACTTAGGTACCTGTATGAAATACACTGAAATCCTTAATAACTTTAACCGATATTATCTAAATGCAGCACATGCCTTATGTCTAGAATTGTCGTGCCGTACAATGTGAAAGCGTTCTAGGGCAGACCATTCACCCGTGGCACGTATCGCCCTATCTCCTCTCACATCGCGAGACAGACCTTCGACAGATTTAACAAAACACCCCTATTTACCCCACAAAGGTGTGTAGGTAGCACCTATGTTTTCATAGACTGTGGGTATCCGAACATTGTCAGGTATGTACCGTTATCTGACATCTCTCTTCAGACGTTTTGACGTGTATTGGTTTCATAACCGTAGGGCTGCTACATCTGTATTGTGAGGCAAAAGGTGATAAAATAAAGTGTTGCTTCCAGAACTTGAATAAAAACCGAAGGGTTACGAAGATTGTATCGTGTCTTCGAAGTTGAGCAAAGTTCGAAGATAGAAAAAGGTCAATGTGGCTCATCTAAGAACTTTTTAAAGCTTAGGTCTATCTTTACTTGAATTGTCAGCCTAGCTTAATAAACATCTATCAAAATTAATGAACAACAACTGGCAAATCCAGATACCTACCTACTGTTTAAAGGCAATCATACCTGAGTTTAAGCGATATATTGACTTGACACTATTAGCGCGGGAAATATCTGTTTTTATAACTCGCGCTGATCAATATAATTAGGCCATAAACATGTTAAATCTCATGGACCTATTGAGAATTAATGTATGGTTATTTTAAATTATAGAAATATTTTTATGGACCTCTTGGGAAAATTAAAACAATAGAATCATAGATCTCAGGGTATAAGCCACACAAAGATAGCTTGCTCCAGCCATATATAAAACCGAACAGGGAAGTATTACTAGCTAAAGTAATCCATGCATACAATGACGATCACTATAATAGGTAGGTTCTATAATAGGTAGGTTACATACCTACCTATGTCGCTACAACAGAATCGACAGAATTTCCAGATTTCACGAAGATACCTACTAAAGTTTTATGTTGCATCCCTACTTCACCTTGTTGTGCGATAGTTTCGAAGTATATTTGATAGATGGCGCGTGTTCGTAATCAGTCTTCGTTATATTCTCTCTTGGAACTTTCCAGAAGATTGATAAAGTGGCTTGTTTGAAGAGAAGCGTCCCAGGGGAATTGATTTTTTATGAATTGAATAATATTGGCGTGAATAGCATCTCACTTTCAATGTGAAAAGGTATTAAGTCTTTGAAAGCTCTTTTTTGAAGTGCATTCAATAAAATTAATAATTCGTTTTGAACTAAAATTTTACCGGGAAAATTCAAGAAGGTATCATTAAGGAAGTACCTACAGCAGCCAGTGTAGCCAGTAAGTCAATTGAAGGTTGGAGTGGAGTTTACGGGACGCAGGACTTAGAAAATTTTCGACGAATTTTTTTATGTATATATAACATGTATTTTTTTTTATGGCTACGTAAAGAGGGTCACTAGGGGTGCAACTTTAGTTCAGGTGATCTACCCCAAAGTTCAATGACCTCGGCGCTAGAGGTCAAAGTATGTCGTTCAGTTTAAAGGCGAAAAAGACTTAGAAAAATTTCGAAAGATATTTTTTTTGACGTATATATAACACATGTTTTTTCTTATGGCATCGTAAAGAGGGTCACTAGGGGTGCAACTTTAGTTCAGGTGATCTACCCCAAAGTTCAATGACCTCGGCGCTAGAGGTCAAAGTATGTCGTTCAGTTTAAAGGCGAAAAAGACTTAGAAAAATTTCGAAAGATATTTTTTTTGACGTATATATAACACATGTTTTTTCTTATGGCATCGTAAAGAGGGTCACTAGGGGTGCAACTTTAGTTCAGGTGATCTACCCCAAAATTCAATGACCTCGGCGCTAGAGGTCAAACTGTGTCCGATACAGATACCGATACAGAGCATTCCGATAAGAGTTGATTAGGTTCAATTTGAGTGGCGGATCCGATACAGAGTACCCCGACTCCACGTGGTCTTGTGCGTGGCGCCCCTAGAGTGTATATAATAAGCCGGAGGCGCGAAGGGAGTGCAGCCTCCGCCAGCCGTAACAAGAGACAGGCACCGCGCGAGCCACAGCGGCTGAGGCTGGTCGCCGAAGGCGACCAAAAAGCCGAAGCTGCGGAGGTGAGCAGTGGTGCCTGTCCCTTGTTACGCAATGGCGGAGAGGCTGCACTTCCCGCAGCGCCGGAGCTATCGCGATCCTGAAACTTTCCGGCATCGACTCCAGCAAAAACCAACGTTTTTACAAAAAAGGTCAGTGACCTTGACCTCAAAGGTCACTGACTTTGTGTTCGAAAATTATTAATTTAACTTTCCGGCATCGACTCCAGCAAAAACCAACGATTTTACAAAAAAGGTCAGCGACCTTGACCTCAAAGGTCACTCACATGTGCTCGAAAATGATTAATTTAACTTTCCGGTATCGACTCCAGCGAAAACCATCGTTTTTACAAAAAAAGTTCAGTGACCTTGAGGTTAATGACTCAAGGTCACTTATCTAAGGTGCATTGAACCTTAGGTCAAAGGTCAATGACCTTGACCTTGAAAAAAAAAACATAAATTTTTTGCGTCCCGTAAACTCCACAGTGACCCAATTGAAGCTAGCTTTTATGAGAAAAGTCTTCAGTTTGGAAATTAAATTTTTGATCAATAACTGAACGAATCGACTAGTCGATGACACTCGTAAGATAAGACTGTGGGCTACACCTGGTGCAAAATGTTGTGCAGGAGTCAGACAAATGGCATAAACAGAGAAGCTTATTCCCAGCTGTGGGTCGACAAAGGCTGATGATAAAGTGATCGAAATCAATAGGTTCCAATTTATTTGCTTGATTTCTTGCGCGATGATACCGTCCCAATGTTACGTACTGCAAAAACAGTTATTTTTGAGATTAGTAATGTTATTTTTGCCCACACAGAACTGCCCCACCAAAGCCGAAGCCCGCCGCAGTGCAGCGAAGATAGCCCTAATGAACAGCGTGTTCAACGAGCACGAGTCTCGACGTATATCGGACCACTTTATAGAGAAGGCGGTGGCGGAAGCACGGGCCTCCTTCGCGGGAGACGCCAGCCACCAGGATCCTAGCGCTGGGATTGCAGCTTTTAGGTGAGTGATGGACAAGATTGGGATGTACAAATCTGATGATTAGCAAGATGGGTAGACATCGTCAATGTCGCAGTACATACATACGAGGAGCACCTAATTATAATATAGAGTACGTAAAACTGGAGTCATCGAAAAATGGAAAAGGGATTGCTGCAGGAGAAATACCTAATATGAAAAGTGATCCTTATATCTTCCATGTTTCTCGCTCTAGTAGTTTTTGAACCAATCTTTGTCAAAAATCTCGTCCTAGCTAGATTTGTTTAACAAAGACTGGTTGAAAAATCTTCAGCGACCAGTGCAGGTTTCCCTCACGTCGAAATAGAATTCCAACAAGGGTCTTGTTCCAGGTTTATGCTAGAAACGAACAAAGGGCGCACGATGCTCGAGTTCCAGGAGCTGATGACGGTGTTCCAGCTGCTGCACTGGAACGGGTCCCTGCGCGCGATGCGAGAGCGGCAGTGCTCGCGCCAGGAGGTGGTGGCGCACTACTCCGCGCGCGCGTTGGACGACGCGATGCGTGAGCAGATGCAGAGGGAGTGGGCTGCGAGGTGAGAACTCAACAAGTAATGGATGTGCTCTGGACGAAAGCTGGTGCAAGACTGGGTCGGGAGAACTGACAAAAAGACACATCTGCAACGCTGATAGTATTTTCTGCTTTTGGATCTCTAACTGCTGCGAAAGCCTCCTTTCGCTTCTTCACATTTTCAATTACATTATTGAACAGGTGCCTATTCGGACATGTGTGTTCTCGACTGCTGCAAGTTGCCCGATTGAAAATCATTGATGCAATATCCGAACTAAACCATTTTTAGGGTTTTGCCATCGGTTGCAAAACCCTTATGAAATCGCTTTGGGTCTGTTTGGTGTTTTGAATCCTTAATATCTCAGAAACTACTGCAGCTATTGACTTGAAATTTGAAATAATAATACATTTTGTGCGCCCGCACATATTTATAGAAAAATAAATGAAAATAAATGAAAAATCAAAATGAAGATTTTCCATACAAATTTTGAAATCGAAATTTTAAATGGAACGTACAAAGTCGAAAGTGGTATCAAATGAAAGGTACTCGTTTGTAGATTTCAAAATAGTTTTTGAAATTTCGGTAGATTTCATACTTTTTAAAATATTTTGAAAATGGTCAAAAAAATGACCGTTCCCCCCCCCCTATCTCCGAAGATTGCAGAGCGATCGACGTGATATGTACCAAGAGTTTGTAGGTATTGATCTATATTTTATAGGAAAAATATAGAGAAGTCTGTAAAAATAATACTTTTTGAAATAAGGTCAAAAAAGGGCGGGAAAAATTTCTAAAGGGGTGACTACCCCCCCGAGTTGGGTATCAAATGAAAGGTATTGGTTTGTACATTCCAATGCAGTTTTTGAAATTTCGATAGATTTTATACTTTTTGATATATTTTGAAAAAGGTCGAAAAATTGACCGGTACCCCCCCTCTATCTCCGAAGATTGCAGAACGATCGATTTGATATGTACCAAGTTTTTGTAGGTATTGATCTATATTTTACAGGAAAAATATAGAGAAATCTGTAAAAATAATACTTTTTGAAATATGATCAAAAAAGGGCGGGAAAAATTTCTAAAGGGGTGACTACCCCACCGAGTTGGGTATCAAATGAAAGGTATCAGTTTGTACATTTTAATGCAGTTTTTGAAATTTCGATAGGTTTTATACTTTTCGAAATATTTTGAAAAAGGTCGAAAATTTGACCGTTCCCCCCCCTCTATCTCCGAAGATAGCAGAGTGATCTATATAAAATGTACTAAGCGTTTGTAGATATAGGTCTATATTTTACAGGAAAAATATAGAGAAGTCTGTAAAAATAATACTTTTCGAAATATGGTGAAAAAACTAATTTTCATACAATGGGGGCTATTTCATTGAGAGCAATATCAAATCAAAGGTATGGATTTCGACAATTCAAAACAGGTTTTAAAAATCGTCTAAGTTTCATACTTAGTGAAATACGTAGAAAAAAGTCGAAAAAATAATTGTAGGTACCAACCCACTTACCTACCCACTAATCTCTGTAGTAACTGTAATAGTAGGGTTCCACAGCGCCACGAAACCGATGTTCTCAAAATTTTAAAGTCCATACCCAATGTATTCCACTGCGCTCGAAGAATATTTAGATAATAAGATTATTGAATTCATGAATTCCACCGTGCTCCAAAAAAATATGAGAAGAGTAATGTATCCTGGATAATCCACACAACATCATTTAGCGACAAGCTAAGCAAGCTTGTGGAATTCGTACTACTACGATATCTGTTATACATAAGTATCACATTAGATGATTTATTTTTGTGTACGTAGAAAAGGACTAGAACACTCGAACAAATAATCTGCAGATCTTACAAATATTAGTCCCGAGGCGGGAATCAAACCGCACCCTCCTGCGTTGTAAGCCCACCGCGCTAACAGGTTGTCAATATACGTACCTACCTAAACGACAAAAGTTCAAAACCCTCGGCGCGCGAGTTACACTCGCACTTGTCGTACTTGTTTTTACCTGTACTCATTTTGTTTAAATTTTGCACTTCATTATAAGAATGTGACATCTTTAATCAGAGCATATTAAAGTTTGACGCCGGGCAGATAATTTATGATTTTCTGTAAAAAGCCTATAACTCTGAAACCATTGAAGATTCATGACGACCCAAAAAAAATCCATGGTTTTGTGGTTTTTTTGTCGTTCTGAACCCCCCCTATCCTCCATTTTCGGCTTGACGTTGAGTTCGGGACACCCTGTATAAATTTAATCAATTAGTAAAGGTTATTTGGTGTGTGCAGGGAACGAGAGGCAGGCGCGGGCGCAGGTCTGCTGCGAGCCGAGCTCGCGCGGGCCGAGCGCGAGCTGCGGGCCGCGAGGCTCGCCGCTCGCGAGCTGCGCTTCCCCAAGGAGGTGAGCTATTATCTATACTAATATTATAAAGAGGAAAGATTTGATTGTTTGTATGTTTGTTTGTTTGTTTGTTTGTTTGTTTGAATTGAATAGGCTCCGAAACTACTGGACCGAGTTAAAAAATTCTTTCACCATTAGAATCCTTAATTTTACGTGATGAACATAGGCTATATAATATTTTCTAAAAAGTTAGGGAGCCGCATGAAAAATTCAACAATTGAACCGTGGGCTGTATATTCAACCTCTTTTTCTATTATGGCGCGTCAGAATAGAAAAAGAGGTTGTATAGCGCACGGTGCTTGCTTTTTCTCTACGGCCAGTGTCAGTTTTTGAATGTCGAGTCAATGTCAAAAACCCCAATGCTGTTAAAAAAAAAGTAAGAGATCCGTATGAAAACTGTGAAACCCTTCGTGTTAGTGTGTATAATTTCTGAAATTTTTGTTTAATACCCGTGCGAAGCCGGGGCGGACCGCTAGTAATTATTATTTTTAGGTCACTGCCAAATATACGGCTGTGTAGACTTATAAGTGTAACTAAAAACTGTCAACTGTCAGCGTACATTGTTTTTGTCAAATTGTATGCATTATAAGGCACTCATAGATGGCGAGACGTCAAATATTTTTCCTCCAGCCTTTTGATCCTTCATACTCCTAAGATTCATGTCGTCGTCCACATCGACACTGGTGGCTCAAGTAAAACAATTGAAGGCTCGCGGACCAGCCATTTGGATCCATGCTCTTGCACAATAAAGTCAATAGTCCCAACAAAAACAATTGAAGGCTCGCACAACCACGCAATTTTGATCCATGCACCTTGACAATAAAGTCGATATTCTATGGACCGCTTGATCAGCTGTTAACTCCTTGTGCTTGTTGCAGAAGCGCGACATCCTGCAGCAGGCAGCGCGCCTCGCGCAGCACCAACAACAGTGATCTCACCGCGCCACGCGATTGTTATTTAATATAGTTCTTAGTCTAAGATTACGTCTGCTGTTTCATTTCATACCGACCGACCCTTTAGACTTATCACAGTTATTATAAAAGTTTTTAGGAGAAATCAAATTGAATCTGATCATCGTCACTCTGCAACATCAAGCCTTAAAGCACAGTTTAGGTTACCTAAACCAAGTATCCAGTTCTTGTGTTATTTATAGACATAAAACTAAATGTACTATCTTACCTAAGAAACATAAAACATGGACACTTTGAACCTTTCTTTTCTTTATGGACGATAACTCTGAGTTTTTGTAACTTTTAGTCAATTGGACGAGTCTAAAACTGGGAATATTGAATTGAGGAAGAAGGTACACTTTTCTAGCTGGCTAGCTACAAAGACTGGGCCTTTATTCACTATCGCCAATCCCAACGCGTTTCACAGATATGACAAGACAGCGGCATGGAATCGAACAAAGTCTAATTTAGAATACATTTTGACGTCACACGGTTTGGGCAAGGAATCTTCTATTTCGTGGAGAATAAAGTTCCTGATGAAGGTTCTTTTACTTTGCGTGGGAAAAGACAAGCTGATTTCCAATCGATTGGCCCGGCTGTGGAATTTTTAGCTATTGTAATTCCTGTCACTTTATACATCTACTTTAACGTTTCTACGTCATACGGCAGAAAATTACAAAAGCAAATAACCGTCAACGACGCGATGAACTAACATTTCTGTAGGTAGAGGCGATGAGACCAAATGGGCCGTCCATAAATACGTAACAACTTAGAGGGGGAGGGGAGACGAAGAGTGACAAGGGTAGGAAAGGTTATAACTTTCCTTACGACACATTTCAAAATCTATGTATTAATGCGAAATTCCATATAGGAAAAGTTTTTTATCAAATGTTTGGTGGATGTTTATAAATATTTTAAATTTAAACAAAGCTAATTTTGGAAGTTTTGCACTGCTGCGAGAGGTGCAAAAATCATAAGTTTGAAGTAATTTACTCGTATGACCTTCTAAAATTTTAATTGGAATACCTAATTACCTATACTATAAAGTTACCTGAAAAAAAATATTAATTTACTTACCACCAAACTCATTCCAAGTGACAGAAACAAAAAAGTAGCACAAAGTAACTTTGTAATTCAGGTGATCACTCACCGCGGGCGAGTCCATTAATAAACATTGCAAATAATCTGCATTTAATATTTGCATCAAGCGGGATGAATTCACTCGGAAACCGTCGGAAGGGAGGAAAATCGCGATGAATACCAACTAGGACTTAATAAACTGCGAGAGTGCTTACTGGATGGAGGGATCTAGGGAAACAAAGGAATGTAAGTAAGGATGGTAAACAATCGAGTAAGTATGTAGGTACACCTACATATATCAGCTCCACATGGTGTAAACCATTTGAGCCAAAATGGCCAATGCGAACCATTTGGCTCAAATGGTTCTGAATTCCCTGACCTCGGGTTTGACACATAAAGGACCTGGGTATCCCTTAAAGTTAACTATGTTACATATGATACTTACAGACCTGTCCAACGGCCATCGTATAGGTTTGTATAGTGATATCTTAAGTTATTTTAATTCGAAGCCAATCCACGAATGCATTCGGTCGATAGACAGAATTCGGGCCCTTTACCACATAAATTACCCCAGCAAATGAAACAAGCTCTTCACAGTCCATGAAAAATTTAATCATTAGCAATTTGAAGTGGCCATGCCGACCACATCTAGTCGAGAACCGAAAATAACGATAACAGTGTCCGTGGAGACAGTGTAGTGTAGGACGCCCTCTGGTCCGATGGGTTGACGACCTGCGAAAGACTTCCGGCAGAAAAGAATGCTGGATGTGTATGCTGGATGCGTATGCTGAAGTGTTGTGAAGTTATCATCCGCTGAATAATTATATTTTTAATAACAAAGAAAATTACAATTATCGAGGAAAGATTTGATTGTTTGTTTGTTTGTATGTTTGTTTGTTTGTTTGTTTGTTTATACCAACACAATTATGGGTTGTATTTGCCCGCGTTCTTTGTGTTTTAGATAATCTTTAAGTTTTTTACTGTTTTACAAAGAAAATTACAATTGTCTAACTAAATTAGAAAAATTATAATTATCTAACTAAATAAGAGCTAGTATTTACTATTGAAACATTTGAGCTGCAGACTGTTGCAAACAAACTACTAGTAGCAAAACTGGTCCATATCAACCAGTTGGAAGTGTACCCAAGATGCTGACTAATTCTATGCTGAATAATTCTAATTCATAGTTTCACTTTGAATCGAAGCCTTTACAAGTCAAATTCCGGAGTAGGCCCTGACCTCTGCCATAAAGTACTCCTGAAAGTTTGTAACTAGTCACTGAAGCTGCGAGAGCCTCTACAGTAGTACTCTACAGTAGAGACTTTTCTAGAGCGTCTGAAGTCCGACCGGATTTTGCAGGCACTGTTTCCCGTTTCCACTCTACTTTATAATATAACAGTTTTACCTACAGTTAAGGCCTACATGGCAGAATTATTGTATATTAGTTTTAGGGTTAAAATTACACGTGGTCTGAAAAACCGTTTTGATATTTTCAATTAAAATTTGACAGCTATTCAAATCAATTGAATTTATTTGTACTCACAGAAAACACTTAGGTAGTCGATATCTTACTTACAAGAACATAATTTTCAACCAACAAAATTGAGTTCTTCTTTTTATTTCCATTGTCTAGTAAGGCGGTCCAAATAAGGAAAAGGGAGATTTCAGCATCTTAATGCTGAAATAACTTAATATAATTATATATATATAAATTAAAATAACTTTCATGACCCAAACCGTGCAGCGACGGGATGCCTTGCTGCGTGACGTCGGAGGTTTGGTAGTGAATGTGTTTTTTTATTTTTTTTATTTGATCTTGGTGGCTTTAGTATCGCTGCGGCCATGATTGGCCTATTGTGATCGCCACTTTGACGGTTCACCTCCGGAGGCGCGGCGTTATAGTTCGCCACTTATCCTTGCAGTTGCTAAGAACTCTAGGATATCCTAAACAAAAAATAATTTCAGCGCAGTAAGTTTCTTCACAGACTGTTATTGTAATGAAAAGGTGCACCAGCAAAATAATCAATCTATAGGACCACACAAATTTTCTCTCTCCCTTAGCTTAATTATTTCCTCTTCCCAAAAAGAACACACACGGCAAAATTACGGAAAAAATGGTTAGTTTGGTATAACGAAATGTGTAATATCCCGTTTTAAATTTCATGAGATTAGCTGCGGAAAACGAATTAGCATAGAAATAACTTTCTCTCGTGCTTGAATATAAAATGTTTGGATGCAATTACAGATTTATTAGCTTTCTGAGGAAGGAGCTGGGTTTTAAGACATTATTCAGCCCTCTGAAATATGTATCTCCTAAATCAAGGACCCAGATAGGCTCTCAGTTTTGAATCCTTGTTATTATTAAAGAATAATTATCGGGTATTTATCGCGATCGTGGCCACGGGGCCACGATCGCTGCAACGCGATGGAAATAAAAACAAAAGGTACGCGATAAATACCCGATAATTATTCTTTAATATGTCAACAAATCCTTGTTATTACCCATACACAGGGTGCGTTTTTTCAGGGCTACTTAGCCCAGTCAGGGTAAATCTGAAACCATGCTCGATTTTGTAAAATAAGCAAATACTACAAAATCATCTTAATTATAATGGAAAATATTCTGAAAAAAAAAATACTTTGTTTTCCTTTTAATATCCGGCAAAATTAAAATAAAAGGATATTAATAAAAAAAGCGAAGCATTGAGTCATAGTCATCGACCTAAAACAAATACAATGACCATAGTAATAAATAAATAGTTACTTACTGGATAATTTCATACATTATCTCATATAAGGTAGGGAGGGAAGATAAACTAAGCAGGTCTTGTGTTTATGGCTACCAGGGTTGACTCTTATAGTCTCAAGTATTTCAAGACTACCAAAGCACTTGTGACTAAAGCTACGGAACCTAAGATCTGTGATTGTTAAACCACATTGGGTACAGATACAGTACAGATAAATCGACATGAAAATAGGTGCTCGTTACCTACCTTCGTGGTCATGCGCAGAAAAACATCGTTTATATCGTATACGATGTTATTAAACGAGTAGGTACCTAGCGAACACCGGGGTGAGTCGATTTATTGGCACGTATAAGCGGATTAACGTTTATCTTCCGGTGATGAAACGAGCCTATAATTTGATCGGGCAATCCAGTCTACTATTTATATACATACGAGTACATATAGGAATATACCTACTGGCTCTAATAGGGAGAATCATATATACGTATGTATTAACATTATACCTTCCAAGTCGTAGGGTCGTAGTTTGTCAAAAAGTATCATAATTATGGTATATAAAACATAAACCGGAACCGTATTAATAATGTGGGCCCAGAAGAATCAGAAGAAGTAGAATCAGACCGTTTTTAGATTAGTAAGGTGGTGCATGAAACAGCGACACTGAGTTAATTGTCCTTGAATAATCGACTTTCTAGACTAGATGCTACATGGCACATTCATATTCCATCTCGTCGAATGAAAATAAATAGGTAATGTTGGGGTTACCTAATTATTTTAACCAGCGTTCGTTTCGCAGTCGGCCCAGTTATTCCACAAACGGGGTAATACTACGATCCCGCGGTGAGATAAGACCTTAGCCCATTATTAAATTGGAAAGTACACTTAAAACAAAAGTACCTAAGTTCTTAAATGCATTCTGTAATTTAGGCTGTACTCTGTAATCTTTGGGCTGAAACTACTAAAAGACTTGAATAAAGCTAGAATTACATGTTTGGTAGATTATACTTAGTACTGAAGTGAGGGTTATGGGATAGGCCACCCGCGGGCCTCTATTAGCAAACAATTGTAAACATCAACCATGTGCCTAATACACCAATCCCCTGTAGACATCCCCCTGTAGACAGCGGCGTATGATCAGGTGCGTTTCCGAATAGCGCCGTGCGCGCACTCTGGCGGGCAAATATTGACACTACTTGCCTGAGCTTTGTAGAGGATATTTTAAAATTTTCTGTTATAAGTGCGAGGTAGTAAATCTTCAAATTAAGTTATTTTATAACTACCTTGATGAACTGAATGGCAAGAAGTTGAAAGAAAGAAATATTCATATATTTGGCCATATAAAACAGGTAGTAACTACATGTCTTATATTATATACTTATGTAGGTTTGACATGAAAAGAAGAAGCAATGATCTAGGACAACACAATACAGTTAATACAATTAATACAAGATAGAGGTAGGTAATACAATTGGCGTCTGTGCTGCCCCTGTCGGCCAAAAAGGGTCAAAGTCAGCTTGGAGCATTAAAGATGAGCAGCTTTCGCAAATAAGAAAAACTAAAAATCTACAAGCGTTTTATTTGGTAAGCTGTCAGTATTTTCAGTTCTACCTCACACGCTCGCATATCTATGACGCCATTATGATCCCCGTTGAAGTATATATGATCAGGTGCGTTTCCGGAAAGCGTCGCACGCGCACTTTAGTAGCCAAATATTGACACTGCCTCCTATTGTGAGGGAGCTTCACGCAACCAGTTCTAGTTTGTAAACTGAGTCAATAGTGCTTACATTGTTTGTGGAATGCTTTTGGACAAGACGGGTGGGACCGCCTGGATAGATGTTGTATGCTTTATAAACTAGCTGTCCGACCTGGCTTTGCGCGGGTATTTAACATTAAATTATAACAATGACATTATTGAAGTTTTCATACGGATCCTCAACTTTTTTTTAGTATTCTATAAGCTATGTTTACAAGGCTAATATAAGATTCTTTGGCAAAAGAATTTTCAAATCGATCCACTTATTTCGGGTAACGTAACGTAGATAACCTTTTTTGTCAATTTGTTAAAATGACAAAAAAGATCAAGATAAAAGAGAACTCTTATCCATTAAAATGGAAATAAATCAATTACGCTAGCATCGTACCTAGTACCTAACAATTTATAACAACAATTTATAATTTCCCACAGCAAGATAGGAGAATGTGTAGTTATCGACTGTGTAGACGTAGGCCCATAAAGTTATTCTTCGGTTATCTGGCAAAGGTTGGGCAAAGGTAAAGGTCAGTATGTTTCATTCAACCAAAGAGGCTTTCCAACGCAATGAAACCTCTGTGGTTTTAATTCGTTCCATTTTATAATAGCTGTGGCGGATGCTCCAAATTTAATTTTGCTGCGTCGTTTTCTATTTGAATTCTTTTGTGTTTTGTTTAATTTATTTGAAAAGTTGTCATCTGTACCTATCTACGACTATTTATCTAGAAATATATTGATTGATGGTAGGTCCATAGGCTATCTAATTTCACAGGAATACCCGAAAAAGGATTTATTGCACCTTTTCCATAAAAAAAATTCTAGATTAACTGGACTAATAAAAAATTTCCCTCGTTTCCTTTATAGATCTATTCAGTCAAAAATTCTGAAATATTCGATAACAGTAAATAAATGATAATAATGATCTAACTTTGTGAGAATAATTTCCTGAAAAATATCATTATTAATAATCCTCGACAAGATTGATGGTCGAACGAAAGTTTTTCCTTGGCATGATGGCAGTAGGTACTTAGGTAGGTAGGTGGGTACGGTGGGTACAGGTATTTGGGCTGCAAGTCCTGTAGCACAATTATGGTGACATTGCTGGCGAGGCACCGCCGTCATTTTCGACGGGAGTGGCAAAAAATCGCATCAAAGCTTATGGTTTTTAGATAGAAAGCAGGGGACCAATGCAAGTCTCTCACGTTTAAGAAGTTGGACATTTTAAAAGCACGGTCTGCGATTTATACCGTAAAATATCTACGTAATATATTGCATTAAGTAGGTTTATGAGTCATCTAGTTCATCTACCTATAATCTACCCATAACACCATCTCTGCTTAGCTCGGGGCTAGATCGTAAAGCGTCGTAAAGCATAAACTAAGCTAGATTACGTTAGTTTGTTTTTGTATGTTTCATGTTCTAAACACCCTGGACACCGATTCAAATCTTTTCTCCGTCTTGACTGTTGTTCTGGTTACCTGAAAACGTGGGTAAAACTTTTTTCAAAAATTATCAAATATGAAACCAAAAAGTAGAGAAATATTCTTAATCGTAATCGGAACAAGTTCGTTAAATCAATCAGTGATAAAACAATTAGTGAAAGCTCCACCCGGTTTTAAAGCTTTTCATCCTGCTATCGGTGTAAATGGGGCCTTCCGAAAATTGCTCCTGCGCATCGAGTTACCACTTTTTACTCGTTAGGTTATACTGTTACTGCATTTTTGGGTGGCTTCAAAAAAAGAAGTTGATATTTGGTTGCAATAATCACGTGTAGGCATTACGTATATTTTATATTATGTATGGCATTATCTATAGGTACTAATATTATAAAGAGGAAAGATTTGATTGTTTGTTTGTATGTTTGTTTGTTTGTTTGTTTGTTTGTTTGTTTGAATTGAATAGGCTCCGAAACTACTGAACCGATTTGAAAAATTCTTTCACCATTAGAATCCTTAATTTTCCGTGATGAACATAGGCTATATAATATTTTCAAAAAAGTTAGGGATCCGCATGAAAAATTCAATAATTGAACCGTGCGCTGTATATTCAACCTCTTTTTCTATTATGGCGCGTCAGAATAGAAAAAGAGGTTGAATATAATAGCGCACGGTGCTTACTTTTTCTCTACGGCCAGTGTCAGTTATGGAGTGTCGAGTCAATGTCAAAAATCCCAATGCTGTTAGAAAAAGTAAGGGATCCGTATGAAAACTGCGAAGCCCATCGTGTTAGTGTGTATAATTTCTGAAATTTTTGTTTAATACCCGTGCGAAGCCGGGGCGGGCCGCTAGTAATTTATATGGTGCAACTAAACTACCGATGATACGCTTTATAACTATTATTATGGCAATAATTTATTACTTTTCTGACGTTATATAAATTCAAAATTATAAATCCGGCTAGGTAATATACCTACACGGACATAAAACAAAAAAATATTTAGCAAAGGTCTCTTAACTATGTACATTTATGTATAATATAAAACAAATTACAGAAAATTCAGAGAAGAGCAACTAATCTCTCTGCTGTTAAAAGTTATTGAGCGATAAGACCGAAAATTGTCACATTTCTTGTTTAGGTATTGATTGTGTGCAATAAAGAATTTTCTATCTATCTAATTATGTCATTTTCCGGGAAAGCCTGTATCAAAGGAATCACGAGTGCTTTGGAACTACTTATTTATAAATGTGTAAAACAAATTGCTTATTTCAGGTAAATACACTAAATACAACCTTAATAATCATTATAAAAAATATTTACAACTCATCAAAGGTAGATTGCGCGAAACTTACTGAGACCTCCAAAGAATTTGGGTCTAAAAGCACAATCGCGCATGATGCGCGCATGGATATAAATTGTTTAGATAAAGATTCCTTGACATTATAACAATGATCTAAGCGGGAGAGCTTAGCATTTGCAATAATAAACTTTATCTATCCAAATAATACGCACTTACAGCCACATAACGTGCTTAAAATTAGCAAAAATAATCTTTATCTATCCAAATAAAAGGCACTTACAGTCGCACAACGTACCACCCTGAAAGCGATGTGGTTGCATTTACGCGCCATCGACGGCGGCGCAAATTACCTCCCGTTCCAAACTCAAAAAATCCACGGAACCGACCGAATACCGTTTCTAATTGCAATTATCGGTTCTGGCGAGGTTCTGGCTATCGCTTTAATTCTTTTTTCGATGGTAATATTCATCAAATTATCGATGCAGCGAGGTTGTTGACCGTGATCCGGCGTGGGAGCTGTTTTTGCAAGTCGTGGACAGGTAGCGGCTGCCTGATTACAATGTTCCCGTTTAGGCGCTTTTATTTACTGCCTGTGGAATAAATTGGGGAGAGCTGGAAATGATGGGATCGGTCTAGGTTTGATACAAATATTTTACAAAGAATTTTTAGGTAAGCTATGGCGCTCATTACCGCCTACGTCTGTATTGGGTACGCCTGTAATTATAGAGTTCAAAATTGAAGAAATAAATATAAAATAAAATAATAACCTACCTACTAGCATGTCGCGGAGGAGGTCTATGTTTGGTTGTGTTTTTTATGTACTTACGTCCATTTCTCTGTCAATTAATATACAAATATTGAAAATTATTTCGATATTCTATAGAGCATAATCCCCAGTTAGTCCTAGTTAATCCGACGGATTGATATCTATCTCGTAATAATTAAACAAAGTTTTGATTCCAAGTTGGTTTTTAGTTTTATTGAATAGTCAAATTACTGTTTTTCTTTTCTCTTTCCTTGAAATCAGTAAAATATACAATACAAAAATGATTAGGTACACTAGAAAAAGAACATTATAAAGAACATTTCATAAGACAAGTATAATGGGCTTATCGCTTAGAAGAGACTCTTAATAGATAGATCTCATAAGACGTGTATCGGTAAATTCGTCCTAAAACTAAGTAATCTGGGAAGAATAACGAAAGGCACAAAATAGGGAATTCCCTAATTAATTACCTAAATTAGAAGACGTAAAAAGAATAAAGAAACAATAATAAAATTGAGAAAATCAAATTTAACAAAACTATTATAAATATATGAATTGATTCAATCGAAATTGACACAAAATAGAATTCAAATCTGTAAGTATGTAGGTATGTATGTATGTATGTACCTATTCTCTAGTTTATATAAACAAACTTCTGAAAGGTTGTTCACGAAAGTTCGACGGAAGAATAACGAAAGACACAAAATAGGGAATTCCCCAAATTAATTCTTCAAATTAGAAGACGTAAAAAGAATAAACAAAGAACAATAAAATTGAGAAAATTAAATTTAACAAAACTTTTATAAATATTAGGTATATTTATAAAAGTTTTGTTAAATTTAATATTTAAAGAAACAATAATAAAATTGAGAAAATCAAATTTAACAAAACTGTTATAAATATATGAATTGATTCAATCGAAACTGACACAAAATAGAATTCAAATCTGTAAGTATGTATGTAGGTATGTATGTATTCTCTAGTTTATATGTATAAATATAAACAAACTTCTGAAAGGTTGTTCACGAAAGTTCGACGGTAACAAAATGGCGAAAATTAATTCAATAAATTCTGTAGACGAGAATATTCTCATGAACTTTGAATATTACAGCTCTATTAAAGTTTGGTGGAGCACTCTTGGAAAAAGCAGTTGGGACTTTACATTTAATTATTTAAGGAGCTAAGGTGCACTTTACATAACATTTAATTTTAATTTTATCGGTACATACCTATCACAGAACTATATCGGTATAATTCTGTGATACTTACACCATAATGTTTACAATTTATACGAATATTCTACCCAAGATTAGCAAAAATATCAATTGAGATGGAATGGGATTAGGCAAAATTTAGTAGGAAAATTTTCGTTTTAATATGGTTTTAATGCATAAAACAATTATATTCAAGCTCATTTTAAAGTAATTTTTATGTATTTATTTGTCCGGCTCCGGTCCGGTTATTTATTTATTTTATGTGATGACGTCCTGGATTTGTAGAATAAAAGTGTCAACTGTCAACTAAACAGCAGCGTTTATAGAGAGGTTTATAGGCATTGTACCTTGTTTGTACGGCAACTTTGTGTTGTCCTTTTTTAATTGATGCAAAATATAAATAATTCTAGCGATCATATTTTCGTAAGTTTATGACACTCCGTAATTGACACTAGCAGAATCGTAGCGAAAAGCAAGCGGCGTAGTATTTGTAAGTTTATTTGGCAAGTATTTTAAAAATGGGTGTAATATAGTTATTATTCAGTGTATTCGTCACGAAATATACTGTGTTCTTTGCGGCTTTGTATATTTTACGTTGAACTTCTAACTTTCAGCCGGTATCTACATAAAATAATAATTGTACATCTAGGTACATTTTAGTAATACCTTGAGGAACTAGGTAAGCAATTAAGTGAAGGAAAACGATTAAGCTAGGTGGTGTATAATGAAATGGGATGTAAACTAAACAATACATTCAAAGAATCATCACAAAATTCACACACATTCAAAAAAATTTATTTGAGACCTAGTAAAAATACAATGCCTTTTTACCACAAGCTCAAAATTGATTGAACATTCGCGAACCAGTTGTCCCAAGTCCCAACCTGTTGAGTTTCGCTGTCGCGTCTCGAATCTTTGAGACAATTTGTTTTTTATTTGTATTCATATCAAGTGGCACTTGAGAACTGACCAAGAAACATGATGCTTTTGTGATGTTCAAGTGGTCGCCTCAACAAATAAAATAAAACCACAGATGTGGTACAGTACACCTGTATTCTGTGCTTCAAACTGAGACAGGCAATTCAGCTTTATAGAAGAAGAAATATACCTATGGTATGAAAAATTACTGAAACATTGATAATTTTAGAGGTTTTTATATTCTATATTCTTAATGTGACGTCGTAAATAAACACATTTGTAAATACTAGTTGGAATTTGGTTAATTTATCGCAATTTTCTAAATAAAATACACAACCTCTCACGAGATTTTAGAGTATAACCAGACGTCAGATTTTCTGATAAAAAAGGATCAAACTTATCCAAAACACACCACACACGTGCCACAGGGCTGTTCAAGGGATACGAGCAGACATACTTCAAACAAACTACACAATAAAATTTTGGAACAGTAGTGAAAGACGCTTTCATGTCTGATTCTCTCATAGATTCTGATGCAGTAGAAAGACTCACTTGCTTTTTATTCTTTGCATAAAAAACAAAGTAAATGAAAAAATCTGCGGCGAAATCACATCACATCACAGAAATCTGAATAATATAGTTCCTTATTATTAAGATTTTTGTGATCTTAATGGACCTGCACGGCATAAACTAGATTTTAATTAATTTATTTTGCTCATATGTACACATGTACAGTGCGCGTCACATATAAGTACCCCCCTATCTCAATGTATGTGGGACACTATAGTTGTTATTGTTGGGAATTTCAGACTTTGAGTATTACGGTGGGTGGTTCGATCCTGAGCGGCGGCGGCGTGAGAAATTTTTACTTGTGAAAATTTGTAATAATTTACAAGGGAATATAAAGTAGTTGTAAATGTTATGTAGACAAGGGGGGTACTTAATTCTGACGCCCACTGTACATGTCCTGGCATATAATATGTACCAACGGTTACTAAAGGTTAGGTTTTATTTAACATTAGATTAGCTCAATTATGCACTGTAGAACTTAAGAATAATTATTAATAATTGAAACAATAGGTATCAAATAGCCATTTAAACATCCGGTTCGTGCAGGTCAATCCTAATTTAAATTATATGATTTGTATATAAATCAAGTTTAAAATAATATCTGTTTTAAATTATAACTTAAAACAGAATATCAGGAGGGAATATTTAATTTCATAAATACATAGTTTAAGGTGCCTAAGCAAAATCGCAATTATAAGATAAGAGTATCGAAATACTGCCAACCAAGTGTTGGTTCATAAAGAAGGGTCTTTTTATTAAATCGGCATGTTCTAAGGTGACTTAAACGGATATTGCCTACACAAACATAAATCAAAAATATTAATAGAACCCGCACGTAAAGTCGTAAAAGGATTTACGATAATTACCCACCACGCCATGCAGGTTATGCAAAAAGTTATGCTTCTGATTAGCACTTCCTCTGGACTCCACAGTTTCATGCCAAACCAGTTCCATGCTGTTGACCACAGTTTTATATAGAGCTAAGTTTCTAAATCAAATTGCAACTCAACAGGTCGTGCCAATACTCGTACTGGTTATGGCTTAATCCGATGTTGACCCATTTTTATGAGTGGGGTTTAATATGTGGACGATTTCAGATTCAAAGTAATATTTGATCGGGCTTGTTTGGGATTGTTTGATCGATGTTTTGGCATTGCCTGGGGGTTGGGATCGCCGCCAGCTATTGGTATAGGTAAAATGAGATTGTGTTAGTTCCAATGAAATAAATTAAAGGGATCTGTATCAAATGATATTCTGCGGTTTTAATTTTTCTCAGACACGTATTTTATCGAGAACCCTTATAAGTTCCTACTAATTATTATCCGTAAGGAGGATGATGATGATTAAGGATGAATACGAGGTTACAGGTGATCGGAATGCTTAAAATTTAGTCAACGAAATAGCATCACCAGGCAATGCTGCCTGTATTCTAGGCACTCTGCTTTCTGGTGACGACTTAGATTTTTAGGAAATATATATTATTACGTGTGATTCTAGTAGTTGTAATTATTTTATTATTAAGTATTGTAATTTGCTTAATTCGAAAGTAATAATGTCTCTCTGTCTGTCAATTACCTTTTCACGCCTAAATAAAGGGCTGAACGGATTTTTATGAATGCTTAATAAATGCTTTTCGTGCTCAATGCATAGGTGCCCAAAAAATAGGTGCACAAAATACTTCATTTTTATTGAGTGAAGTCATAAATAGTTTCCCGGGCAATGAAATATATAAGTACTTATTATCAAAAACGCGTGCGTAACCTCGCGCGAAAGCTAGTTAGGTATAAATATTTATAGGTAACAACTGTAAAATGATATTGCGTACGTACGTTCCTAATGAAAGAAATAAGGGAAATACATAATTATTTTCAACTCAAGGCAAGATACCCACTATACAGGGTGATGTTTTTGTGGTGCAGTCAGGCCCGTTGAAACTACATAATATACATATACACATAACCGGTGAACCTACATGAGAATGGTCTAAGAAAACTACCCATACTTTTATTAAAAAAATATGATTTCGAGAAAATTATAGTTCTTTACTACACTTTTTTAGATGCCAATCCGTATTGTAGATACTTTGTTACAAACTATGGTTTGAGTACCTAGGTACTAGAAAAGTCAGGACACGCAAAAATTTAAAATACCTACCAGTTCTACTTTGATTATTTAACTGTTATTTTCTTTATTACTAGCGAT
Source organism: Eupithecia pulchellata (assembly GCA_963931895.1). Lineage (NCBI taxonomy): Eukaryota > Metazoa > Arthropoda > Insecta > Lepidoptera > Geometridae > Eupithecia > Eupithecia pulchellata. The sequence goes on from OZ007521.1 coordinate 12,983,890, forward strand.
CCGCCCGGCTTCACGACGTCAGCCTATATAGTCCACTGCTGGACATAGGCCTCCCCTAAAGAGCGCCATATGTGGCATTATTCATCATTTGGAGGTTATTGCCCATAATCCCCACGCTGGGCATGCGGGTTGGGGATCGCAGTTCGGTGGAATTGTTCTACAGAGGACGCTGCTGCCCGCCCTCGGTGTGTTTCCCTTAGTCGCCTCTTACGACACCCACGAGAAGAGTTGGGGTGGTGCAATTCTATGCCGGCACCACACGGCACCGCCCGGCTTCGCACGGGAGCAATATTATTGCATGTTTTATATATATAAGAATGATTAATGTGAAAGTTTTATTATGTACATCTATTAAGAAAAAAAACCGCATAAAAATCCGTTGCGTAGTTCTAAAGATCTAAGCATACATAGGGACAGACAGACAGCGGAAAGCGACTTTGTAAAACAAAGTTGACGAAGTTGTTGTAAAAAGTCGACTTTGAATATTGATTTTTTTTCACACGAGGTTTTATTCCTTTACTGCCCAGTCCTAAAACTCCACCCTGTATATATCTGATGTATCCGGCCATATTATGAACCTCGCTAATTACAGAGGTTATAAATAGATAAGTAAGCACTTGTGTGTACACGTAGACGGATTAGAATCTTCACCCTCCCATTGGCAGTGAAGGCGTTAAGCAGAGCGCCGGGTTACGACGACATTACCGTTACAACCTGGGTACCGGTAATATCTGAGTAATTGCTGAACATTATTTCTAAGTATTTTACAGGCGTATGGTTTACCATTAAATTATTCAGTATTAAATAAATAATGCTGGACAATCTACATAGCATAACCCCGAGTTAGGCAGAGCTTGTGTTATATTACAAATAATTATAAAGATTGATAGTTTTTATTATACAATACATACACATAGATAAGAAAACCCTGAACAAATATTTGGAAATCGTACATACATCGGTACATACATTTGAAAAATGTACATCAGGGATAATGTAGGATTCTAATGATGAAAGAATTTATCAAATCGGTCCAATTTATCAATTCAATATTCAATACAAAAACTATAAAATCTTTCAAAATAATAAATTAGTATAGATAAAGAAAACAGCTAAAGACGCAGTGCCTTTCATGTTGAAAACAAGAAAGAGTCAAAAACCCTATAAATGAATTGAATTGGAGTCGGTTTTGCAGGGGCCCTATTCACTATTTCCAATAGGTACAAACACGTTTCACAGCTACGAGAAGACACCGGCGTGGAATCGGACAAAATCGTAACACATTGTGACGCTACACGGTTTGGACAAGCGATTATAAGTAATACTGTTGATGTAATTATCAGTTTAAATTGATAGAAGCTACCGACTCCTGAAACACAGTTTTTATTGTAGTTCAGGAGCCTATGGACTCATTATACAAATTGCCAAATTGCCGCCCGTAACGTCAATTAGTATGTCTTTGGCTGAACAACAGCGCTGAGCATGAAAAGTTCAGCACACGCTGAGCCAACCCCTATTTCGACGCAGGGCCATGGAGGCAGACTCACCCATCATTAGAATTCAACCAATGTTATTTTAATTTTATTTATTTAAACTTACCTCCATGTTATACGTGTTTTTGTTTGTTTACTTTATACAGATTTTTTTGTCTATGTAAATGTCTGAATAAATGTTTTTCTATTCTATTCTGTTCTATTATTTTATGTGTCACACAAGATATGTCAATAAATAAAATTTTTACTTTACTTTTACTTTAGTATTCCTTAGAGAATAAGGCCCAGCACGCATGCATCGATCATAGAGTTGGACCACATGCAGATAATTGTTATACATTTCTGTGGTTGTGGCAATAACAGCGGCAACATAATAGTCTACACGTCAAAGTCGGGCCCGCCGACATCTTGACGAAAACCTACAATATTCATGCACTGAAATGTCGCACCTTGGCTCCGGTGACGGAATAATTTCCTATACAAACATAATACCAAAATGATTTGTAATTTGAGCATATTTTCACCATGTACTGCTATTATTTGTATTTGTAGTATTAGAAATATTAGAATAGTATTTATCTAGGTCAAATTTTTTTCAAAACACTTCACTGATATGAAATTAAACCAAATCGGATTGTTCAAAGAAAACACGTCTTCTCATTATTTGTGTGGCTTATTCGTCAACTCGCTCGAATGATTCACGCGAGTTGGCACCTTCTGATTTCACCGACTTTTTCTGTCGTCAACTCGCTCGATTCTTAAATCAGAGGTATTTACGTACAGTCATCTACAAAAAGTTTAAAAAAACATTGATCGGTACTTTAAATTTGTGAGACGCGAAAGGATTGAAATTTAAAATCAATTTGTGTAGATAGACAATTATTTTCAAAAAGATCTACATCTTACAACGCTTTAGGTAAAATACACATCTCTACTCTTGGCCTAACTGTTCAAACCATAAATACATTTAACCGTAACTATCGTAATTCTGACCGTGACAAAAACAATAAACATGTCTACGCATGGGAACCTCCTCGTATTGTGGTTACAGACCACGGGTACTGTGGTTTGTATCGGCGTAAATATTAAAAAGAAAACAAGATATAAAAAAATGAATATTGAAACTTTTCAGTGACGTATAAAACCTGCGGCTTCATCATCATCATCAGTCCATGTCAGTCTACTGCTGGACATAGGCCTCGACTAATGAGTGCCATAGCACCCTGTCTTCAGCTTGTCGCATCCAGCATCTACCACCAGGCTTAGATAGGTAGATAAAGAATTCTTTATTGCACACTTAACAAAACAATTTAAAATCAAATTAACCTACAAGAGATGTGACAATTGTTTTTTTGGACGTCTGGTTACACTCTGTTTAAGAAAAGTACTTAATAAGTAAAAGTATAAGTTTTTTTTTGTTCTTGTACTATAATACAAGCGTACTATAATCAAGTAGTCAAGTAGTCAAGTAGTCAAGTAGTCAAGTAGTCAAGTAGTCAAGTCAGCAAGTAATAAATAAACAAGTAGAATAAACCTAGTAATACAGTCCACAAGTCGTTTCAATTCGCCTAAGGAACGTGGAGGAGAACCCTACGAGTAGGAGCTAGGACCCCCAAAGGAACGTGGAGGAGAACACTACGAGTAGGAGCTAGGACCCCCACAAGTTTTGGTACTTGTTATTATAGTACGCTTTCGTGGTGTAGTTGTTAACAAACACGTACTGAGGGAGAGCCGCAGGTTCGAGTCCGAAATCGAAATTTTTGGGATAAATATTTAATTGTATATGGATAAAAACTTTCATACTTAGTATGTATGAATATTAGTATGAAAGTACTTTACGTACTTAAAGTAGTATTAGGGAAAACGTATTACCATCCAATAGTTCAAGTTTTAACTTTAAATTTGAGACTTTGTTAGTAAAATTACTAGATAACCAGCATAACATTTAATTACATAAAAAAATGTTCTGGATGCTCATAAATCTTGTGATGAAACCAAGAGAAAAATTAAATTTGCAGGTAGTCGGATACGTTGACGGTTTGTCAAAGATAAGGCACGGAGTGCACTTTTCAGGACCATTAATTAATCTGAGCTGACGTGTACTCAGTCGACTCAGCACTCTTAGTATGAGTTTTTGCGTAGTTTACGAACTTTGAAGTATTCGTTTCAGTCCGTTTAGCGCCTTTCGGCCCCAAAAGGAACTACTTATCGTAGTTTGATGGCGATCCAATTGTGCCTCAATATCTCTTCAGAAACAAGCAGTTTTCGAGCACACAGTTAAACTACTGCAGTAGTTTAACTGTGTGCTCGAAAACTTTTTCCGTTTAAATAAATAAATAATGCCGGACAACACAGCATCATCTAGCCCCAAGCTAAGCGGAGCTTGGATGACTGATAGAATACACTATTTATTATTACAAAGATAGATAATATAATATTATTACTTAGATAGATATTATACATAGAAAACGACCAGAACACCCTAAACAAATATCTGCAGATCGTACAAATATTTGTCCCGAGGCGGGAATCGAACCCGCAACCTCCTACGTCGCAGGCGGACCTTCGCCCAGCGCGCTTCAGAGATCGTTTTGGTAATTTTCAAACCAATACTAGGGCATCTATGTGGATTGTCCAGCATTATTTATTTATTTATTTATCTGTACCCAGTTGTTTGCCCATTGGGCAGGTAGGTACAACCATGAACAGCGGTACTAAGTGCCAATAAATAACAACAGCATTTACCTTTCACAAAGTCAGTTTAGCTTAATGAATGATAAACATTCATGATTTTCAGTAAACAAGGACCCTAGTGGATAAATATTGAATGGTTCGTGCGGCGGGATGAGTCAACTCGTGCCATTCGGGACGAGTTTAAACTATCAGTTTGGTTACTGGTGTCAGATATAATTTAACATCGAAAGGTTAACATTATTATATCGTGGGGGTTAACGGAAAGTGGACGTTTTAGATGTATTTATATATTTTATACGTTTTACAGTTTTTGCAATTTCTTTACACAAAATGATTTGTAAATTATATCGTCAAGAAACATAGATATTAATAAAAATAAATAAATACTTAATTGCATACTTAAAATAATAGTTATAATAGCTCAAGAGCGATCTCTCCCAGACAGCCTTGAATGGATAGAATCGTTGGATTGTACATGGGGTAGTATGTGCGTTATAATATTCTATTACTACTAAATAAACATAGGAACGTAATTCGTTATGTAGGTGGAAAAATATCTGAACTTCTGGTCGAAGCGACGCGTGACCCGAGAGCTGGAAACTTCCGATTGGTATTGATATGGATCAGTTGAGCTAGATCGTCTGCAACAGGCACGTCAATTGTAAATTGTCAGTTTGTAAACACTATTTCTAATTGCCGTGTGGTGCCGGCATAGAATTTCACCACCCCATCTCTTCCCGTGGGTGTCGTAAGAGGCGACTAAGGGAATCACACCGGGGGGTGGGCAGCAGCGCCCTCTGCAGAACAACTCCACCGAACTGCGATCCCCAACCCGCATGCCCAGCGTGGGGATTATGGGCATTAACCCTCAAATGATAATGGCGCTCATTAGGGGAGGCCTATGTCCAGCAGTGGACTATTATAGGCTGGTGATGGTGATGATGATGATGATTTCTAATTAGTTTATTTAATTGTAATTTTCTTTGTCAATAGAGATTTTACCGTTAAGTAGGTTGCCTGCTAAATCTAGGACATAGGGAATATCCTAGATTTAGCAGGCAACAGTAACAAGCGAGGAAATCGATACGTTTACCCGTGTCCCTCTATATCTGTAGGCTATAGGTAGGTCAGTCAGTGCAGTGTTGCCCGCTATACGACTTCATTTACCGACAGCCAATTGTAATTGGAGCTCGTTAACGCGGACTCTCATTAGCAGCTCGAACACGATGCGACGTTTACTTTGACGAAATATTTATTGAAAGATGCTAATAAATAATGTGTGTTGACCGAAACTGGTTTTGGCAGAAACCGAAATCGTGCCTTCTTGTCGCACGTATTTGCACCGATTGTCTTCAAACGTAGCAAAATGACAAGATGCAAGGTCAAGCGCGAGTGACTCGAGCACCAAGGGTTTCGAACTTTTGTCATTTATGTATACAAATATCTAGCTTAACTTAAATAAAATAATGATTTTCAAATAAAAATAATACTATTTTACTCTACTTAACGTACTGATTACAAACATATAAATCATTTAGATGCTTGTATGGTTTGCAAGTTAATACATTTGTTTGAGAAAACATAATAAGATCGATCACAACCTCTTCATAAACAAAATTGAATAAGTATTAAAACCAAACCGTTAAAGCATTACATACACTTTTTCATTGTCAGTCGAGCACCAGAAAATTTAAAGAGAATTGAATACATTAAGTACCTACCTATATACAAAACAAGAAATAGGTAGTCTAGTACAGACTCTGAGGGCCATACTGAACTTTATTTATCTGTGGGTTTGTTAACTACAGATAAAATAAGGTTCAGAAACAGGCTGACCTCTGTAGAGACCATTATTTACTGTGAGACTTCTCACGAGGACATAAAGTGCACTTTCCAAAGAATACCTACTTTAGCCTTAGCTCTTGACTAGAGAACAATTATTTCTTGATTCAAAATTTAGGCTTAAGTCGGTGACTTTTGTGAACTTTGCCTCTTGCCTCTTGCCTCTTCTAAAATCACTACATAGCATATAAAGGTTTATAACAAAGTCGCTTCCCGCTGTCTGTCTGATTGTCCATAAGTTTTTTTAAATAGATAGAGTGATTCAAGAGGAAGGTTTTTTGTATCTGCATTGGACCCGTGCGAAGCCGGAGTGGGTCGCTAGTCTACAATAAATAAACTTTGCTTTTTCAAAAATTGAATCAAAAACCGTCGTCGCCTAGTTTTAAAGATCTAAGCATACATACAAACAGACCGACAACGAAAACCGACTTTGTTTTAAACTAATTATTAAAACTATGTAGTGAACTCATGCAAAACAAAGTTTGTTTACTAGCAAAGTCATTAATAACGCGCTTGAGTTTGCTAATTATAGAAGCTCTTAAACGTCTCGGTGGTTTAGCTTTAAGCTTACTGGCAGAAGCACGTTAAAGAAAAGGTAGCATAAATCACAGCTCGGAAGCACATTCTGCATACAAAAGTCGCGTGTTGGCAAATACACAACCGTGTATGTGACGTGTAATCTCAAATCACTTCATGAATTGAAATTATAGTAAACTCAGATATAAAAAAATAATATATAATATAAATAGACAGTATATAAAGACCCCACAACCTACTCATAGAGTCGAATGCATTAGCATCGCAAACAAAAAAAAATAATAATAATTCATTTTGTGCGCTATACTTTGTATTATAAAACAAACATAAACGTAAAAAAAATAATATAATGAGAATGCACCAGTCTGAACTTAGCTCAATTGTTTCACTTTTAAATACTAGTTCATAAATTGTTATTCAATTTTACCCACCTATATTCCACAATAAGAATCATGTGAAGCTGCGTGCTAAAGCTACTTACGAATAATATCCACTCTAAATACATATCGTTTCGAGTCATCCTGCATCACATGAGCGAGTTCTAAAAGCTTCCTGAGGGTTCCGTCTCGCTTTCCGCCGCTTTTATTAAAACCTTCTTTTGAGCTTCGAGTACTTTTTTACTTCCTGCATAAATAAAACTGCTATTTTCTGTCTCTGGAGCATTGCGGGTAGGTAATGTGTGGTAATATTACATTGCAACTGAACTTGAATGGTACAAATGGGATTTGGTGTGGGAGAAAAATGGCGCGGGGCTTAGTTTCATCAAAAAGCCGGGGCGGCCGGCGGTGCAGAGGCTTATTTTATACGATACTAGCGGTTTGTCCTGGCCTCGCACGGGTATTTAACTTCAACATCTTACATATAATAACTATATATAAGAACATATAATAACTTCAAAAATTATAATATTTTACACACGTTGAATCTTTATCGAAGTTTTCATACGGATAAACTATTTTGAAAATATTCTTAGCCTTTATTAATCGAAGACAATGTTGAATTCTAATCGTGAAATAATTTTTGAAATCGGTCCAGTAGTTTTGGGAGCCTATCAAAACAAACAAATTTTACCTCTTATACATAATATATCAGTATAGATTTTATAGGTTCTGTTCTTTTTAGGGATCCATACCGAAAGGGCGAAACAGGACCCTATTACTACGCCTTATTTGTCTATGTGTCTACGTAATCAAAATGTATGCAGAAGTTCCTAAATTGTTTATCGATATTAATTCCTTAGGAAGTGTAACTTGAAACAATTTGGGATCGTTTCGTAATTTAGACTTTATAAAATTCTGTGGGTTGACTTGATTCATTATAAAAAACAAGCTCTTTTGCGAACAGTCTCCAGTTGCCTCAATTCTAAATACCAGTTCTAATTTGGTTCTGTTATTTTATAAATAAATTGTTATTAAATTATTAAATAAATGGTACCTACCTACTAGCTTTTTCTTGGTAGTGTTAATTACCAACTGAACAAAAATAATAAAGCTAACCCCACTCCAATTATACCAACAATTGAATTCAATAAACCGCCTCGTTAGTCTGCCCATCTAACGAATTGATCCTAAGCCATTAGGTACGTTTTACCAATCCACTATAGACTCTTATCTGGCCTAGACGCTCTGCAATTAGATGATAGGTCTTCATAAGTCGTGGAATGTGACGTCATTCGAGGAGAAACGAATGTGGAAAAGATTCTGTTATCTTCGTATAGGGTGAAGATTGAACCCTTGACAAGACTTGCAATGATGTATTCGAGCAAGTTATATAGATAAATAGAAAATTCTTTATTGCACAATTAACAAAATAATTTTGATTGTTAACAGTACAAAATAAAAATTACAAGAAATGTGTGTGGCGGTCTTATCGCTCAAGAGCGATCTCTACCAGACAACTGTGGAAGAAAACACCCACATGTAAACACACGTTTACATCTTTGATGTTTGAATGTGAAATGCTTCATCAAGTACCTAAATAGACTAATTGTTTATACTAAGGTTGTGTGTAAGTGGGTTAACTACCAACCTAGTCGGTGTTGGACGAAGAATTCAAGTATCTGTTAACATAATATACAGAAACACACATAATAACTTATAAATCGTGCAGGCAGGATATAAGTGGTGTGTTTATTACGAAGAGATCTCGAATTAGCAAATACTAGTTCGTTCGACAAAACAATTTCATTTTTACAGCCAAATTTATGAAAACAAAAGCGTAATAAGAACTTCAATATAAAAAAATTATATTGTGGTTTGTTAAAAATGTTGTTTAAAATACATCATACTTACCTAACAAAAATTTACTCAGGCTTATCGCTACAAAACTACTTAAAAATGCCAACTTCAAGTCACTTTTATTAGACCAATTTTAACGGATGATTTTTTCTTTATACCTATTCCCCCGACATTTCAACAGGTTCACAAACTGTCCGTTATCCGTTAAAGTAGTACTAATAATAATAAGTTTAGATCGCGTAAGTTTAAAAAAAATACAATACAATACAAAAAATAAATTAGTTAGGTAAGTACGTAGGTACTTAAATGTGTTGGCTACTTGAAGTAGGCTCGCCTTTCCGTTATAACACGTTGGGCAAGACAAAATACAAGAAAGGAAAGAGGTTTTCTGAGAAAAATGTTAGACAGGTTCGACATATTTGGAAGAAAGGCTTACCTTCTATCCTCGTTTTCACATAAAATGTATAATATAGAGGTTGATAGAGGTTGATCATGTCTATATCTATACTAATATTATAAAGAGGAAAGATTTGATTGTTTGTATGTTTGTTTGTTTGTTTGTTTGTTTGTTTGAATTGAATAGGCTCCGAAACTACTGGACCGAGTTAAAAAATTCTTTCACCATTAGAATCCTTAATTTTCCGTGATGAACATAGGCTATATAATATTTTCAAAAAAGTTAGGGATCCGCATGAAAAATTCAATAATTGAACCGTGGGCTGTATATTCAACCTCTTTTTCTATTATGGCGCGTCAGAATAGAAAAAGAGGTTGTATAGCGCACGGTGCTTGCTTTTTCTCTACGGGCAGTGTCAGTTTTGGAATGTCGAGTCAATGTCAAAAACCCCAATGCTGTTAAAAAAAGTAAAGATCCGTATGAAAACTGTGAAACCCATCGTTTTAGTGTGTATAATTTCTGAAATTTTTGTTTAATACCCGTGCGAAGCCGGGGCGGACCGCTAGTAACTAATAAATATGGTAATAAATAAATAAGTAAAAGTTCTGGATCCATAGCCCTAAGTTAAGCCGAGCTTGTGTTAGGAGTAGGTAGGTACTAAGGTAGATTACTGGTATACTTAATACAATATACATTATGCATTTCATAGATAAATATTGACTCTTGCGCAAATAAATTAAATTATAGTTTTTAAAAATTGCAAATTATTGAATACTAGCGGTCCGCCCCGGCTTCGCACGGGTATTAAACAAAAATTTCAGAAATTATACACGCTAAAACGATGGGTTTCACAGTTTTCATACGGATCTTTACTTTTTTTAACAGCATTGGGGTTTTTGACATTGACTCGACATTCCAAAACTGACACTGGCCGTAGAGAAAAAGCAAGCACCGTGCGCTATACAACCTCTTTTTCTATTCTGACGCGCCATAATAGAAAAAGAGGTTGAATATACAGCCCACGGTTCAATTATTGAATTTTTCATGCGGATCCCTAACTTTTTTGAAAATATTAATAGCCTATGTTCATCACGGAAAATTAAGGATTCTAATGGTGAAAGAATTTTTTAACTCGGTCCAGTAGTTTCGGAGCCTATTCAATTCAAACAAACAATCAAATCTTTCCTCTTTATAATATTAGTATAGACTAGCGGTCCGCCCCGGCTTCGCACGGGTATTAAACAAAAATTTCAGAAATTATGCACACTACCTAACACGATGGGTTTCACAGTTTTCATACGGATCCCTTACTTTTTTTAACAGCATTGTGATTTTTGACATTGACTCGACACTCCATAACTGACACTGGCCGTAGAGAAAAAGCAAGCACCGTGCGTATATATTCAACCTCCTTTTCTATTCTGACGCGCCATAATAGAAAAAGAGGTTGAATATACAGCGCACGGTTCAATTATTGAATTTTTCATGCGGGTCCCTAACTGTTTTGAAAATATTATATAGCCTATGTTCATCACGGAAAATTCAGGATTCTAATGGTGAAAGAATTTTTCAAATCGGTCCAGTAGTTTCGGAGCCTATTCAATTCAAACAAACAAACAAACATACAAACAAACAAACAATCAAATCTTTCCTCTTTATAATATTAGTATAGATATAGATTGTAACAATTTCCATTACCTACTAATATGTCCATACAAAAGACTTCAACGTGCTTCCTCTGTAATATGCGTGTGCGCAATAATAAGTTCGATTAAAGTTTTTAAAGTTTTGTTACTCACTTTGTTTTACGTAGGTGTATAAAAAATTAAGTTGTTTTTGTCGAACTTAATCTTTACCAGAGACAAAACCAGACCGATCTTTATCGAAGTTCGTGCTTACGCTCCATTTTAGAAATATTAAGTTCCAAAGAAAATTACTCATAGACTTGCAACTATCCCATGAACTGGAATCAAGAGAGATTTTCCAAAAAAAGCTACCTGCCAAATAAATTTATATTCAGTGTTCAATGCATCAAAATCAGCAGCAATAAATAAACTGCAGACTGGGTGCCAAAATTAAATAAAAAAGGCAGCTCCGCAAGTAGCAAACCAGGTTCCCGTCTCGATAATCAACCCGAAAGCCGTTCGCCATCTTTAATTTAATCGAGACATGTCGTCGAATCTTGACCGTATCAATCAAAATTGGTCGCTTTTTGCGGAAAGGGGTTGCCATTGTGGAAAGTAAATTGCCCGTGATTGAGTGAGGAAAGGGTGCACTTTTCACAATGAAATAAAATTAACTTGAGTTCTTTGTGCACTTGATCATTGGATTTATATATTACGTACGAACGAACATTATTTCAAGTGTTTCCTCTCCATATTGTTTCTTTTTTTTTGTACTTTGACTAATGTACAAATTTGTATATTTGATAATTTGTTCATAAAATTCAATTTAAGTATATTTACTAACTGGATTTTGTTCAAAAATATAATGTTAGGTAAGTATGTATTAACATATTTTAGTATAGTAAAATGGAAACTGTTTAGACCCTAACTCTTAAATGACTTACCTAGCTTGCTTTTTTATCCTAGCTAATGGCACGTCCGAAGCACATAACATTAATCTTCTAATATCTAACATCATAATTAATCAACATTTTTATTTACCAATTTTTCCCTAAAACTAGCAAAATCCACACTAACCTGGCAAGCAGAGCCACTGTCGCTGCGTGCACGCACGGTGGGGGTAGCGGTCAGCGGGGGGGTGTCACTGTGCAAATGCACTCGTAAACCTGGCCCGAGGTCAACACACCCCCGCGCCCTACCGCACACCCCTCATGCCCGCGTCACTTTGAATAACCTGGTTATTGGAATATGAGCTTTAGAGGGTATGATTAGATTTAAAGACAAAGGTTTTCAGGAAAAACTAACAAAAAAACATGCAACGTTAACAGCTACCTTTCGCCCTTGGTGCGCTGATGGAGTGAAGAACTATATGAATGGCTCTGATACAGTATTTTTATCCGTGTGTCACTCTATGAGAAGCCCGTATATACCGTTTTTGTAGGTACTAGATAACTGATATAGATACTTAACTTATATCACTTTTCTAGTGAATGTGTACATTATTGGAATTCATTCCTTTAACATTATTAATGTACACGCAATATGTGTATGCCGATGCGATGGCATACCTACATTTTCTATTATATCCTAGAGAACATTTCCCTTGCTTGGCCAGTATGAGCTTTACTGTAAAAAAAACACTTTATTTTGTAAATAATAATACAATAAAATTCTATGATAAAGTAAACAATAAATCAATAGCAAAAGCAACCGTTTTAAGTCACCTACCGGATTTTATATGATTTTGTCACTTTCCCACCGTACCAAGTCTGACGAAAATATTAGAATTAAATCTAATACATTCGATTTATTCTTCCTCAAGCATGATTAGATTAATCAGTTGCAATAACTTTGCGATCTAGTCTAGGCTCTTGCCCTTTCTACTATTTATCATCTGTGTCAGCTTATAACGCGTTTACCGCTACGATAAGTTTAATTTATTTAATTATATCCAGTCTATTTTAGGTTCGCGAACTGCAGTAACACTGTTAGTTTTCTCTGCTGGCAACATCAAAGACTGCGACTTAAGCCGCTTGTTTGATCATAACTTGGTGTTGGTTTAACGGGCGTATAATAGCGGAATGGGTTTAATTTATTATTTGATTTTATTCTATGAAGGGCAAAACAATACAAGTGGTCTCTCTGGTCTATCTATTGAAAAAAAAGTTGTGAATTAAATAAAATTTAGTCTACAAAGGAGTCGGTAGGCCGCTGAAAAGTGAACGAAACTCTGACGGCTGCTTGAAATATTCGGGCACAGCCATATGCCACTGTGTCTCTGCAATCAATCGCAATGTAATAAAAGTCATTGAAGCGCATCCACATTTCGACTGAGTCATTGCATGGCGTACTACTCGACTATGAGTGATATTTCTCTTTTGACTAAGCTTATTTTATTTTCTCAATTTTGAAGGTATTTTTATAAAGTTGTATATATATATATATACTGAGTAACTAAAATAAGTGTCTCCTTAATATATTGACGACCGCATAAATGCGTCGACCGTTATCTAGAGACCACGGCTAGACAGCCTCTGTATACCGGAGATGAAAGAAAACAAAACACTCGGCTCGCTTTTGCTGGAGCTTTTAAAAATTACATAATTCTATTGGCCTCCGAGGAAAACTCATAAAATAAAAACTTTGAGACGCAGTTTTATGTTAGGAAATAATATGGCATGCTTTGAAAATGTCAAGAAACTTACTGCTGTTATTTTCTATTTACTCACGTCCAATGTAAAAAGGTCCGCTTCTTTTGCATTTAGCTCTCAAACTGAACCTGCTTAAATACACAGCACCTACATATAGTTTAAATTTAAAAGGTGTACCTAACGCAGATGTTCACCTTTATAGGTGAACGGTGAACGAGTGCCTTATGAGTTAAAGTCGTATCTTTTTTAATGTACCTATCTACTTAACAATAGTAAATTATGCTCCTAGTGCGTAAATCAATGTATTAAAACACATGCGTCGTTGAATTCCGAGCGCAAATCTAGATTCTAAAATAACTCACGAGCGAAGCGAGCGAGTTATTAGAGAGCGAGAGGGATTTAATCACGCCCAAGACGAAAACAGCTTTGTGTAAGAAGTTTGCAGCGCTCGCAGCTACTGAAAAAAGTATCTAATCTACGTATAATCTAAATAATGCAATATAAAAGCCAGTTTCCAAACAACCGAGCTTTTACCATGCTTTGAGCTATGCAGATGTTTAAAATCAACCAAATGAATACCGCTTCGTTATGATTTAAACTAGGACTTGAGGAAATTGAACTAACCTTCATTTGTCATAAAAAACATGGCCGCTTTCAAGAGGTGAATAACTATCGCCTCAGGATAAACTTTAGAAAAGTGTGTACTGCAGTTGACGGGCGGGCGAAGTGGGTGCTAACTGTGCCAGATATGAATAGAACTAGGAACTGCAGGAGACAACTGAAATGTTTGTTTAATTTTCATAATATAATATAATATTTTTGTTTTTCAGCAAAAAAAACTTTATTACCATAGAAAATTACAATTATCTAACTAAATTAGAGCTAGTATTTACAATTGAAACAATTGAGCTAACTGCCGACTGTTGCAAACAAACTACAGGTAGCTCAACTGATACATAAAAATGAGCAACACACATTTTTATTTTGCCCAGCGATTTGATATTGTAAAGTCCGACATTCTGATGATTTCCCAGTGTTAAATAATAAAATTTTCATTTTCATTGCGTTTTTCGCAAGTTTTTCCGTCATTTTGTGATTTTCTGCTCGCTACGATATATTTCCCTAGAGGAGAGAAACAACCCACCGACCCTGTACCAAAGTTTTTAAATTGATTCAAGCCAGCTTTTATAAACTTCATTATAACTAACACTTGACTGCTAATGGGATGAACACACAAAGGTCAATGTCGTGCAAAATAACAAATAATTCAAATATATGTCTTCACATATTGCCATATCGAAGAAGTCAAGTCAAGTTAAATATGTGTCAACTTAAAATCCTAGGTTTTTACTTTCCCATCAGTTCAGTCCAATCCAGAAAAAATATCTATTTCTTTTTCACTGAAATCTGGTATTTTCCGCTGAAAATTGTATTTCCATTTACCTTTCTCGGGACGAGAACGTGCAGACTAGAATTTCCCTTTAATTTTTATTTATTTTATTTTTAGAGCTTTGGAAAGCTGTTACGAACTACTTTGTAACAAGATAATGGTTGTAAAGTACGTGCTTGGGACATAACGATGCATCGCTGTCTTAGATTTTGTAGTTACCTACCCTAACTATTTCTATACTCAGAACATTCTCTAGAAATAATGTTTGTAAGACTTGCAACACAAAAATCTAAAGTAATACATACGATTTACAAAAAATATATTTCCTATTTTATAGGTAATAATTTATTATTTAGGGGTAGGTTTTAAGCATACATTTGACTCGTTGATGTGCTTATTTTGTAACCCTAAAGAATAAAGTTATTACAATCTGAAATCTGCCTTACATAGGTGTTTTAATTAAATCCCCCAGTGATTTGTTAGGCTTCAGTTCTAAGTACCTAATACCTAAAGTCTAGATTAGACGATTTAGGTTCAAGATAATTAATGGAGGGTAGAAATTTAGACATTGTTTTGGTACGGTCGATCCCGTTGATAAACGATGAATTAACTAAATCCGATATGTTTTAGTTCTAATGAATTGAACTTTCGTTACCATTTCGAGAATTTTGGGCTAGATTCTTTTAAATTTTGTATTTTTATTTTGTATTTTAGGTTTATTTATTTTTCAAGACACAATTACTTCACTGTAGCGTTTCTGCCAAACAGTATAGCAGTTCGCTATACAGTTTGCAATGTTGATGAATTCATATAAGCAATAAATTTAATAAATTTTTAATTGAATCGGCTCCTGACGTTGATCCGCGGTACTATAATATAATAGCAATAAGGCCACATGTCGTACGTTTTTTTCTTGATATAAGATATTATATACTATAAATAAAATAAATAAATGATGCTGGACTCACACAGCATTAGCCCCAAGCTAAGCAGACCTTGTTTAATGGGTGTATAATTTACAATAACCGATATGTATGTCACAAACAAATTATGAAGTGTTAATTATGATGTGATACCTATGATATTTCCAATAAAAATAAGATTCATTAATTACCCGAGAGCTGGTGATTTTCTTTGTTCATTCATACTCTAAACTCAAATCTAGCTGAGGCTAGAGGAGGCTTTTTTCGCAAACAATTGGATAACAAAATTCACTAAATATTCATGAACATACTTATTTACAACTAACCACCAGTGAATTATTTTCAAGATCACAGCCTACCTACTGTTGGTATTCTGTGTCGTAGATAAAACAAAATAGAAAACGATGCCATCTGCAGAAGTTTTAAAACTGTCGCAGATGACAACGCCCTCCGAGGTTGAAGTAGAAGAGTGGGAAAAAAAAAACATTAATTTGACATATTTTCAGAAAAAATATAGGTAGCAAACTTATTAGGTACCCACTACCCGCAACACTACTGTATACTGTGGTCGTAGGTAGGTTTACTTGTTATTGTTTATTTCCTACAGAAGGCTGGTTCAATGAGCCAGCTAAAGTTCAACTCACTGGCTCTTCAGTACGAGGAGTAGACCAGGAGAAAGTGGTGCGCAACTCTACCTTATTCAATTCTTACAGAAATACGTTACGTTTTAATAAATATTGAGTTTAATATGATCATGGAATTAAAATTGAAAATAGGACTAGTTCTGGATATTAACTTCTAGGTCGAGAGGAGACAAACAAACTTAAAAACGCATCTATGTTTATGACATAAGAAAAACGCACTCGCACTCGTTTATGAAGAGAAAGTTTAAATATTTTTGATGGAATTAATAAAACATTTGTAGATCGTGTAAATATTTACCCAAAGGCGAGAAACGAACCCGCACTTCCTGCGCCGCAGTCAAACCTTCGTCCACACGCCACAGAGATCGTCTTAGTAAAAATGGACTAGATGAACAACCAATTAACCTTCGTAGAAAACAACTAAGTTTCGGAGGGTGATCGGAACGATTGATAGGCTCAACTGTCAGTCTTCGCAAGAATTTTATAGATCAAGTAGATTTCCACCCTCTACTCCCGGCCTAAAAGGTATAAAGTAACCCTAGGGTGGTCGTAAAAATTAGCTCGCAATGGTCACAATATGAAGTCAGGTTAAGGCACCCTGTGTATTGTGTATTTTACTGCCCACGAGTGCAGGCTGGTTTCTCGGCCACTTGACGTAGATTAGCGTATAGTGAAGGTAGTCTAGACTAGATCTAGGTACAGTCGTAGTTAAAATCTGAAGATTGTCACAGCTCGTATGAGTTAAAAAGCTTGCAATCGTATTTTAATAAGTGGGTCGTACCTCGTACCGACTTACTCATTTTAAGGTTATTTATATTAAGTTCTTAGACGTGAGCAACGAATGCAGTTTAAAATCTCGAATATGTTTTTGTTTGAATAATTCGTAGTTAACCCGCTAACATTCATAATTAACCAGCTGGGCCCGCATTTCAACCACGTAACTCCCGATCCCGTGGGATTTTCGAGATAAAAAAGGCTCATGTGCTATTCCAGGTATAAGCTATCTGTGTACTAACTAAGTTTCATCAACATCCGCTTAGTAGTTTTTGCGTGAAAGATTAACAAATATCCATCCATACTTACAAACTTTTAGTGTTTATAATATAAGTTGGATATATTTGTATTTATTCTGTGTCATATAAATAAGGATGGAAATCATTCGATTCGGCAACCCTATAAAAGTCAACTATACTTTTGTTGCCGACTGTACATAGGTATGTGTTGGGTCATGTGGATATTATTGTTTCCAGTCGGGCACTTTGGTTACGCATTGACGCACTCCGTGTGAACGAAGCTTAGTTTTATGCACCTACTTACAAGTTTATAAATATTTTGCCCGCGGCTTCGCTCGCGTTAGGGGATGCCTACGTCATAGTAGCTTTATGCATGCAAAGTCTCAGCCCGATCGGTTTAAAATTGACAAAGTTTCATACAAACATTCATCCCCTATTTTATCCCCTTGGGGGTAGAATTAATCAAAATCCTTTCTTAGCGGATGCCGACGTCATAACATCTACCTGCATGCCAAATTTCAGCCCGATTTGTCCAGTGGTTTGGGCTGTGCGTTGATAGATCACTATGTCAGTCAGTCACCTTTGAGTTATATATATTTAGATGTATGAACAATGCTGGACAATTCACACAGCCCTAAGCTAAGCTGAGCTTGTGTTATGGGTCAAACGATAGGAGCGTACGGAGTAGTTCAAATGAAAATAAATAAATAATGCCGGACAATCCACACACACAGCATCATCTAGCCCCAAGCTAAGCAGAGCTTGTGTTATGGGTACTAGATGACTGATATACATTATACAATATTATTACATAGATAGATATTTGTCCATAGGAAACGACCAGAACACCCTGAACAAATATCTGCAGATCGTACAAATATTTGTCCCGAGGCGGGAATCGAACCTGCAACCTCCTGCGTCGCAGGCAGACCGTCGCCCACCGCGCCACAGAGGTCGAAAAGCTAACAATTAAGATGATTAGAACTGCGTATATCAAATTGCTTTAATTTTTTTCAGATCATTTCGACTACTCTAGACGCTCATATAAATTTGACGCTGACTGTACTAGTTAACTGTAATAATTATGTTGGTACTCGCACTAGTACAATAGATTACTTTTTTTTACATAAAAAGCCGATCACCCCGCTACCAATACCTGTAGATCGTACGACCATTTGTACCGAGGCGAGAATCGAACCCGCATCCACTGTGCCAAAGGCCGTCAAAAACAAATAAAAACTGTTACCAATGTTACCATCATCGTCTGTCATCAACTGCTATAAAAATTAGGTACCTGTAGTATTATATTATATGGGTTGATAGGTTAAGTACTTAGGTATGTTAGTTGTGGTCAAAGCCTCATTTAAGTATTTATTTTTCTGACGTCCATCCTCTGCTCTTACATAAATCGAAATAAAAATACTAATAGACGGCCTTATTAGGGCCATTTATGGATTATGGAGAATATTTGTAGGTACCTTGAGTTCAATCAGTATACTTATAATCGCTATATACCTACTACGTTTAACTATATAGGATTATAACATTATTATCTTAATTTCTTATAACTAATAATAATCGCATTTCAGCTCTTTCATTCTGGACTCGACAGAGTCGTCCGAACTTAATCGAGTAAAGGAAATAGAATTTTCACAAAAGTTTATAGCGAGGATTTCCTCTTTTATTTATGCTCTCTCGAGATATCCGTTCAACTCGGTCTTGCTTCAGAGCGTTTATAGGAGCTTTCGTTCATTATAAATAAGGCATTTGAGCAGCCTTTTCTTTTTATAAATGTTATACTTACAGAATTATGAACTTTAATGACTAATGACCCAATTTAGGTAGGTACCTACACAATTATGTACCTACGTGTAGGTACTAAGGTAAGTTAGTAAAACCCGTGATTTGTGTGTATGCTCTAAAAGTAATATTCGGGAAACCAACTATTAAAAGATCAGAAAATTGTAGTCCGTTGTTATGATAAGCAAAAAAGATTGAAATGGTGCCATCTACTGTAATAAAATCAAACTAATTTTACCCTCTGCTCGTATCCTCTCATCAGCGCTACTCAGCGCGTTACCAATTTGACTGAGTTGAAATACTTTGCGTTCATGTTCACTAGTTAGATATATAGATGGCGCTGTTCACCAATTTGGTGGGGCTACTAGTGTAATAATCACAGTGAATAACATTATTCATTCAGAGGAACACTTTTGGACAATAATACAAAAAAAGAGCTATTATTATAATTTTTGCCAACTAAAAAAACGCAGTTTATTTTATTCAACTCAAGTACATACAGCATACAGTACATAGCGTATACTACTCAGAAAAACGATTGTCTTTCAGATATGATCGTTTTTCAGAGGTATACTAGCAACCCTGATTCGCTGTCAACTTGACAGCGTCAGTCAGCTGTTGCCTATTTTTTTATAGTTTTTGTTTTAGTTGTCAATCAAATCAAACGAGATTCGTGATTCTCGTGTGCGGTTGTGTTTCTTTTCCGTTTTACTCAAAATTTATAGAAATCGTGTTGATAAACCATTGTATTTACATGATTACTTATACATTTATTACTACTAGGTCAGGTCCCGACCATTTCTCGTAAAAGTGTTTGTTTGTGGAAGCCCTGGACAATGGTGGGAGATTGTAAATAACGTTTTTACCGATCATCAATCGCTTCCGACGCGTTCTTAGTGAAATGTGATGCACTGCAGTTAAACTAAGGATTCTCTAGCCCTTTGTATGTACACTTACAGTCTTATCTTTTATGTTAAACTCCATTCATATAGTGTAAATAAAATCTGTAGAAAGTTCGGTGCTCTACACAGGGTATAATCTACTCGTTATTGATAAATTTCATTGAACTTTACTGGGGAGGCCTGTAATATTCACTGGTTTGAAAATAATAAAATAAACTGCTGGTCTATGAAACAGTTCTTAAATTTTTTTATAATTTGATATTTACACTAAGTTACGAATCATTGTTTGTCAAGTAAGTAGGTATTATCTTTCTTTTATCAGCTCCTCTTATGCAGTACCTGAATATAGCTAAGCATGGACAATGCAGACAAATAAATAAATAAAATATTTGCATCAGTCCAGTTCCAGAGTTTACCTCTTACATCTAATCTTACACATAATACCACCTACCTTAGTGTGTAGATATTTGTAAAAAAATAATAAATATATAATGCTGGACAGTTAATACAGCATGAAATAGGTCTTAACAAAGCAGAGCTTGTACTTAGATAAAAATAATGTTGGACAATCCACACAGCATCATCTAGCCCAAAGCTAAGCAGAGCTTGTGTTATGGTTACTAGATGACTTATATACTTAATACAATATATAGATATTTTTAATTATACATTTATAGAAAGCAATCAGCACACTCGAAATAAATATCTGTAGATCATACAAATAATTGTCCCGAGGTGGGATTCAAATGAACAACCTTCTGCGTTGCAGGTGGACCTTTGCCCACTGCTCCACAGAAATCATCATAATATACATAGATACAGATTAATAATAGATCTCTCTACAGGTGGGAGCAAATAATGTCCAGTGACGAGTCTAGTGTCCGTGTTGCAGTCAGGTAAGTAACCATATTGTAATAATGAAGCAAAAACCTGTAACGATAAGACGTAGGAGCTTACTTTTTAAAACACCTCGAAACTTGTCCCTACTACAGTTTAATTACCAGAGAACAGAGTGTTCAACACTCATCACCAGTCTGCTGACATTCTCTGCTGGGTACAGGTCCATGTTAGAAATGTCAATGAATATAAATATGATCCAGGCCCAACTATGCTCTATAATCCACATGGAGATAGGCCTCCCCTAATGAGCACCATAGCATTTTCATTTATAGCATTCAATAGTTTTCAAACTCCACAATCAGTGGATACCAATTTTCCTAATCTAGTATGAATAAAAATGTTGCCAGCTCTCACAAAATATAGTCGCGTGATTTCCAGACGAACAGGGATTAAAGTAATTATGCATTGTTGTAAGTACTCGCCACCCTAATCTAAAGGGGTGAAAGAAACCCCAACCTCAACCAAGGGAACGATTTGCTTGCTTTATTCTGAGCAAATTAAGTCCTTTTTTGTAGACACCCATTAATTACATAAAAAAATATAGAAAGTTATTTAATGCACTGCTTTTCACCATGACTAGACATTTTATAGTTTCAACGAAACTAATTACCTGTTATATAGAAATTGCAATCATAACAAAATGAAAAAGATTCATTTATTTGGCCCTCTAACAGGTACCTACATAACATCTTTTCTATGTATAAGATACATAGAATATAAAGAAAAGAAACAATGATTTATCTATGATAAAAAAATTGGATATATTATTTTATGACCATGCCCTTTAATGTGTCATGGTAAATTATCTCTGCCCTTGTATCACCAAGTTTTACCTTAAAAATACAGTATAGATCTTATAAGACGCGTAAATATTGACGTTGATACTAGATAATCTTGATAACATGAAGTAACACCTCGCAATGACATCACAACCTTGGCTATTCAAATTGTCAATGTTACTCAGTGATTTTACCGCTTTTTGTCCTCGTTCCTTGCATTATTCATTAGAGACAAAGTAGCAATGAAGAAGTTAGCAAAACGCTAACTCCAGGAGATGCTGAATTACAAACACCGCACAAAGGATTTGTTGTGAAAGAATTCCTAGAAGAATGCCATCATTTAATAATTTGAAATGTAAGAGGTGTGTAAGTTTAGGATGAATGCATTTGGTTTTTTAACTGCATCAAATATGTATAAGAACTTTAAATCAATTTGTCAATGCCGTTAAACCAAGAAATCCTAAAATTTTCGGAACTAGGAAACGACTGGGAACCCGTGATCGAATCGTTTAGCTGTAACCTAGCTCAGTTATTTGTTACACGTCGACCAAAAACCTAATAGGTAGCCCAGCCCTGACTGACTTCCCTGTTTCGTTGCTGAATCATACAAATCGCACCCTACTGCTATTATATTTCTTTCTATTATCCCAGAATGTCATATTAGGTACTAAAAGTGATTTTCTAGCGTGTTACGCTTACGCTTGTGGGTGCATTTATTAAATGTAGTGCTACCCACGGGGCTAGGAAGGAAGGCTAATTAATTTTATTCATGAGGCAAGGTGGAAGTGCTTGAGGCAAGCCATGCATTATATGGCCAAAGTTGTTACTAGGTACCTTAAGAGCAACCACTAATCAAACAACCACTAAAAATTGCACATGTACTTACTAGCATAGCAATATTCTATCAAAAAAAGATTATAACAAATCTACTTGACTTTCTAAAATTAAATTGTGCCTCTAATACTTTGTTTAGTATCGTAAAAATGTGATGTACGTTGTTGTGCATGAAAAGATAACCATTGCTTCGAATCTTACGCAGAGTCTGTTTAACGTTGGTAGGGGTTGTAAATAAAATTTTGAACCTCGCATCACCTTGTTATTATTTTATTAACGTTTTATATTATTAAGTGGACATGTGGTCAAATGTTCCTTGTTAACAAAAACCGTTGTTTTTTGAGATTTCCAACCTCTAGAGTAGATCTAGAACGGGAAAGAACGGCTCTAATCAAAGAAACAAAATTTATATTTATATTTCTTTCTGCATTTTCTTGAATGAAATGTTTTGCCTTTGAAACACAAACAATACAATGTTATTTTTAAAATCTTAAATATTACTATGAAACCGTTCTATTTAATACAATTGTCATTGAAATAACCAACCATTAGTAATGTGCCAGATAATGTCCTCATCGCGTTCTCGGAAATAGTTTTTTTTTGCGTTTATTACGTGGGCTTGTCAACGGTTTATCTAAATCCGGGTCGGAATCGATTTAATTTGATCTTAGTTTAATAGCGTCTATAATACTCTGCCATAATCTAGCCTATGTTATCTGTGATCTTAACATATAAATATAATATACTAAAAGATTTACAGAAATATCAAAAGTAAAAATACGCCTATATTATTCAATCGCTGAATTAAAACGCAATGAATTAAGGCGCAATTTCAAACAGATTCTATTCGCACTTTTCATTACAAGGTCTTACTCTTACACAATACCTCCGTGTCAAATCTTAGACAAAAAACAATGCAAAAATCCTCAAAATATTCTGCGCACGACCCATCCTTGACTTCGTTTTGTTTATTTACATCGATTCTACATTGTTTTCAGTCTTCACAAATTGTCGTACTAAGGCCCAAATTGATTTGATTTGATTCCAGTACCGTTTGATATCCTGTCGGCAAGGGCGAGGCCGATCGATGGGCTCCCTACTGCCGGCCCTTCGACGCCACTTTCTCCCCTATTTGTTGGCATTTTTGCATTGATTGTTAGAGCTCTATCAAGTTGTTTTAAATCGGGTAATATATCTGTAGGTCAATTAGGTTGTGTTTTGCTTCCAAGAAGAGATAACCATTAGGTACTTCGAATGTTCATCATCATTAGCAGCCCATGTTGGTCCACTGCTGGGCATAGGCCATAGTGAGCGCCATAGCGCCCTGTCTTCAGCTTCTCGCACCCAGCATCTGTCTGCAGTATTTCGCGGGTCGTCATCCCACCTGGCCGGAGGGCGTCCAACACTACGTTTGCCGAACCGCGGTCTCCACACAGGAAAACAGCCGGGGTAAACCCGGCGGTTGTTCTTCATGGCATACCAAAATCAAAATCAAAGTGCTTTATTTCCTTTAGACCTTACAAAGACTCTTGGACACGTCACAAAAGCTCTTTCCATAGCTCGCTGAGCGAGTTAGAACTGGTAGACCAACCGTACCGTGAGTGTCCACATCGAATGTAACGCGGAGCGTCGTTAGGGGTAGATAATAAATTTTAAACCTCGCATGGTTCTTAATTTAATATTATTAAAGTCTCTTTATTAACAAATAAAATTGGACCACCAGTAGTTTGGACAGAGCTAGAGCGGATAGAATTTTTAACTGAGACGCATGATTGTCGCTCTTATTCGACAATTCTACACAAATTATTGTTTTTTGCTTTGCCGCATCACTCGTCTCCCCATTTTGCTGGAACACTATCCTTTGTCCGACGCTGGTGATTGGTATGTAAGTAACCAGCCGAAATCATGTCTCAGTTAATAACCAAATTCCTACAAAGATAGCACGCGACCGCGATATCCAGCCAGATAGCGTAACGCTTCGTTGAGCAAATATTAATCTGCTATTCTGTTGCGGAATCCACTTACGTGATTCATTGATAACATCTTTGCAATGATAACATTGTTTCTTGGGGTAATGACCGTGCTT
Source organism: Eupithecia pulchellata (assembly GCA_963931895.1). NCBI lineage: Eukaryota > Metazoa > Arthropoda > Insecta > Lepidoptera > Geometridae > Eupithecia > Eupithecia pulchellata. Next base: position 13,008,637 of record OZ007521.1, read on the forward strand.
GATTTTAGGAAGATGACCTGTTGCTTGCACATCTTGAAATCATGAAATGCTTCGGAAGAAAAGTGTAACATTACCTGAATCCGATAAAGAGATAAGTGGTGATTGCAAAAACCCTTTCGTTTGGAGTAGGTTCTTCAGGTGTGGACATTTGTGCTGATGAAGATATTTAAAAAACCATCATACGATCATCGTTCCAAAGTCAAAATTAACACGTTCTTAAATTTTACCTAGGGCAAGCCTAAGCCATTACTATGGCTAGATTGCAGTTAAACTCTAGTTAATTTGACTTTAATTTAATATACGTATACTTGACTAACAAAAAATCTCAGAGTGACGTAACTTTCTTTTCCACCCTAGACAAGTATGCCATGAGTATGCAACAACATAATAGAATATTTTCTTCTCTCCGCAAAAACGCGCGCAGCTAATTTCAAATGTGTTGTGTGGAGGGTTTGAATACAAAACTACCCGCACCAACGAGCGTCAGACCGTCGTCGTCGCCGCAGTGCGATGTATTGTTCTGCGCTCTCCCGCGGCCAACTCACCCCATACTTTAAAAGCCGAGCCTAACGTGCGTCGTGCACTTGACGTTTATTGTACCGTTCTATGCATTGAAAACTAAGGGACAACCAATCCATACAACAACAACAACATCAGCCTATAGTCCACTGCTGGACATAGGCCTCCCCTATAACGAGCGCCATAGATGGCATTATTTATCATTTGGGGGTTATTGCCCATAATCCCCACGCTGGGCATACGGGTTCGGGGCAATCCACACTAATATTATAAATTCGATGTTTGCCGATGCCGGTTACCTTTCACGTGTAGCGACAGAACTTAACGCCCCCAGTACATTAAAGGGCTAGTAAAAAATAATGCTGGACAATCCATACAGCATCATCTAGGCTTGATCGTAGTAGAAGTAGAGCTTGTGTTATGAGATTACTGATATACCTAATGCAGTATATTACATGGACAGACCTGAGAAATATATATATACTTACTACTTATAGAAAACGACCCAGAACAAATATCATCTGCAAATCGTACCTCCTTCGTCGCAGGCGGACCTTAGCCCATCGCGCCAAAGAGGTCGTCAAATAAATAGTAAAAAAGTCAGCAAGGAGGGAGACGGTACTTCAGGGACGGATATAAGTAGACGTATTTCGGAAAAGCGCGTGTACAGCCCTGGAAAGGATCTAATAAAAATATAACACCAGTAATTTTAGGAAACTAAAGAAACGACAAAACCTTTGAAACTATAGATAAAGTCAACACTTAAAAAAAGAAAAACGGAATAGTCTAAAAAAAACTGGCTTATGATAAAGCGGCAACCTAACCTTCCTTATTTTTTGTACAGCTATAAAACATCTTGAATTAATCCCGTTCAAGAGCTATAAGAAACGGTATTTGTGATTTGCCCTTTAACACTTCCTTCCATGACTCTATAACACACGCGACACTTATCAGTCATAAGCACAGTATATAAATACACACTTAATTGTAAAACTTTGTTATAAAAATAACATAAATAATATAGAAACTGGATTCGGTTAAATCGCGTCTCTACTATCCCGCGTGAACATGACACCGGGGTAAATAGTATCCTATGTCCTATCTGGCAGTCTAGACAACGTCTATGCCAAATTTCATCAAAAACGGTTGACTAGATTTTGTTGTGAAAGACGAACACACAGACAGACAGAGTTACTTTCGCATTTATAATATTAGTAAGGATATACTTAGCATGTCCTATAGCATGGCGGCGACACAGACTAGGCATTAAATTCGTTAAACAAAAAGATAATTTCATAACACAAATGGATGTCCCGTGTACGATACCTAGGTCAAACGACCTACAAATATTATCGACCTACCTGCTACCTACGCAAGTTGTCCAAACTGTATACCAGTATATTCGTCCACTCGTCCTCAGTAAATAAATAATGTGTACTGAATGTCTGGAAGCGACGGGTATTGATTTGATAGACTTGCCGTGAGATAGACTTACAAAAACATTTTTTCAACCTTTGAAATACTAACATGGAATGGAAGTAACAATTTAATAACGCAGAAGCAAATAAGAGTAAGTATCAATTGAAACGATTGAGTTAGCTGTGGACAGTTGCTAACAATCAGCAGATAGCTCAACTGAAGCATATCAGTACCAGCTGGTAGCCGTCCCAAGTCGTTGGCTGCATTGCCTCGCTGTATGGCAATGCTGATGTGCTGCGCCAGATACTCACGCGTCGCTTCGACCAGACACTCAGAATATTTTTTAGAACCCGTAGAGCCTCGTTCCCCACGGACCTAGGTTCTCGAATCCAAAGGGAGAAAATGCGTACACTTTATCGAGGCCTACAAATTTGGCCTCTTGAGATCCGGAAAGAACATTACCAGCCCGGACTAAATGCAGCCCTGGATTTAGTTATATAGCTAAATCCAGCCCAGAACGAAATTACGTTTTTATAAAATCGCAGTGTTTTTCTTCAAGTGTCGTGTAAATTAAGTTGTTTCCACAAAAACAATCGGCAAATAAAAACATATTGGTATAGCTAAATTTCTTAAAACTGACGCGATTGTCCTTTTGTATCAGACAATTCAGACAGTTATCCACGACCATCAAAGTCCAGACTAACAAAAAACAAATGAGGATCGGTTTAAAAAAAATAAACATATTGGTAGCCATCAAGCAGACACCCATGACAATTAGAGTAAAACAGTTTTGCAAGAGGAAATAACCTGAAAGTCAACGAACACCTTTTCCTTACAGCCTCGATGAACTCCCACACAGTTATCAAAATGGAAATGATTTATACAGTAAAGGTGAACCGCGCACTGCATTGTTGATTATGCAAATTGTAAATACGATCGAATAATTACTACACTGCACCCCATACAAGTACATTGTATGTGAATTACTTGCAATAAAGAGCATTATAGGAAAACTACCTGCGTTTCCTTATTAAATTCTCGTGGAAATAACACATACAACAGCTATTTACTAGATGGTGTTAGAGTTTTACTAAAACACTTAGGATTTAGGTTTTTCCACTTGTGGTAAAAAAAAGTGAAGAGAACACAAATAACCCTTATTTTTAGCGAGGCAATGCAGCCAGCATCTTGGGTACACTTCCAAATGGTATTGATATGGATCAGTTGAGCTATCTGTAGTTTGTTTGCAACAGTCTGCAGTAAGCGCAATTGTTTCAATTGCAAATACTAGTTCGAATTTGTTATTTAATTGTAATTTTCTCTGTTAATAAAGATTTCTATCTGAATTTATTTAATGTACGCTAATATTGTTTTAATTCTTTATTTTGTAAGCTTAAAGAAATGCCTAAAGCCTAAAGAATTTCTAATATCTTTCGGAAGCTAGGTTTTCCATTCTAAAGGGACTATGGAAAAATACGAACTTTCACTTGCCTTCGTCTATTATTAATATTATATTAGGTCCTTACATATGAAATTGGCGTTTTTCGTACTGGCCACTTTAATCACAAATTTCTCCTCTTTGGAAGCGGATCCATCGCAAACCACGTCCGAGTTAGCTGCAGGCTGCGGTGTTAGTGATAAAACTGTTTTAATTCACTTGAAGCAAATTGGGAAGATTAAAAAGCTTGAAAGGTGGGTACCTCACGAATTGACTGAAGCAAACCGGCAAACGCGCGTCGACTGCTGCGTTACATTACTAAACCGGCACAATAATGAAGGTATTTTAAACCGAATCATTACCTGTGATCAAAAATGGGTTCTTTACGATAATCGGAAGCGCTCAGCGCAATGGTTGGATCCTGGCCAGCCAGCCAAATCCTGCCCCAAGCGAAAATTAACCCCAAAAAAGTTACTTGTAAGCGTTTGGTGGACTAGTGCCGGTATTGTTCATTACAGTTTTCTCAAATCTGGCCAGACTATTACGGCTGATGTCTATTGTCAGCAATTGCAAACCATGATGGAAAAGCTAGCGGCTAAACAACCTAGGCTGGTCAATCGCTCCACGCCACTGTTGCTTCACGACAACGCTAGACCACACACTGCGCAACAGACGGCTACTAAATTAGAAGAGCTTCAATTGGAAAGTCTAAGACATCCTCCGTACTCCCCGGACCTTGCTCCAACAGATTACCATTTTTTTCGAAATTTGGATAACTTCTTGCAAGGGAAAAAATTCAACTCCGATGGGGCAGTCCAAATCGCCTTCAAAGATTTTATTGATTCCCGTCCGACTGGTTTTTTTAGTAAAGGGATCAATGAACTACCTATAAGATGGCAAAAGTGCATAGAAAATAATGGTTCATACTTTGATTAATTAAATATATTATATTAAAAAATATTCGACTTTTTGTTCCTCCCATACAAAACGCCAATTTCATATGTAAGGACCTAATATTATCAAATCACAGGAAGTGGTTTTAAAATGATCATCAAATATACTTTCAAACTTGCAAATTAACGTTTTCGATCAAGGTGATATTTACAAAAATGCATCCTAAATATGAACTGTGCATCACCATCCCCGTAATCCGACGATTCGTGCGCGTTGCATGAGCCACAGATATCCGTTCATTGTAAATGCGGCGCGCTTTCAACAACAATCGGCTTGTTTATTGCTTTTCCGGCGCTTGCTTACAAACTAAATGCAGCCGAATTACTTATAAACTTCCTTATAGTCCCACCGAAGTGTCTGTTGACGGTGGCGTTTACGGTAATAATTTAGAGTAGCTAGTAGTTTTACCATAGGTTTAACGCGATTAGTATGAACAAAAACACAATCTTTGACACTTTGTACAAAGTAGATTCAGTAGTAAATTCAGTTTTGGTACAAAGTTATCACAAAGTTTTGTTATAGAAAATTAACACAGAGGTTCTTTGGTTCACACTTCCATCAGTTATTGGTATTATGTGGTATTTGAAAGAAAAGGTCGTTCAAAGCAGTTTTTTTTAATATGAAGTCGGTAGAGCACAGCTTCTGAACAAAGGCAGGTAGAGTTTGTTCTACCTTCAACTTTGTACTATGTAGCTCTGTATCATAGACAAATTCCAAATACCAACGATTTGGCTATTCAGTAGCGTTCTCGTTGTGTTTGAAACGACATCGCTTGCATACGAATGATTCTAATGCATTTCATAGAAGAACGTTAAGAGCTTATCAAATATTGTTGTGTCTTCGTTGGACATAGGAAGATAGATAAATAGATAGAAAAGAAAGAGACAAATATACTGATCTAAAGATGAATAGTTACTTAATAAATGTAGACCTTCATATACTTATTAAGTAACTAGTAATCTTTAAAATCAATTTGTTACTCGCAAGACGTAATATAATAAGTAATTTACCAGTGTATTGGCGGACATTCTTTATTACTCTAAACATGAAAAAGGATGAAGAGATTTTGATGAAATGTAGTTTCTAAAATAGATAGATATTATATTATTGTATCTTATAAAACAATATAATTACTTAGACAAATAGTTATTTTAATAATTATTTATTATTAAAATAGTTCTAGAACAATAAAGGATGACCGTCTAGTATTTTTGCCACACTAGAGCAAAAATACTAGACGGTCATCCTTTATTGTTCTTAGCCACATTTAGCGTTATTTCATTTGGTAAAAAAAAACGAGTCGGGTTTTATTTATAGTTTAAAAAAAAAGGTACATTTTAAGCAACACGTAGGTATTAGAAGACCTGTAGGGCAAGCACGGGCTTTCTTGTCTAAGGTAGAATAGAGAAAAATTACGTCACTTTGTCATCGAATGCGTAAATTATTTGAAATTAATTTCTTCAACTTCAATAATGTGCGCAATGTATGGCGATGCGATGTCATTATTGTCTATTCTACCCTAGAGAACAATCCCCGTGCTTGGCCTACAGCCACACGCGGTAGTAATTGTGATTTTAGGGTCTGTTTATCCTTTTATCCTTGTTTTAAATTGTGAATGTAATTTATTCTAATATTATAAAGTAGTAAAATTTTACCTGAAGTTTGTTTGTAATGGGCACTTATTCGAAACTACGAATCCTTATCTATTATGTTGTTTTCTTCGAATCACATCGTAAAAGGCCATGAATGAATACGTATGGATTCCATCGTATACATAAATAGAAATAGCGTGGTGCATTTTAAAATTATGCTAATCTTAATTTGGTCGCCCGCGCACATTATTTTCAATGTCGACGCAACAATATGTCACTTCGACATTTAATTAACTTTGGCTTCGAAAAAGTTGTATCATATACGTTGTAAACAACCTGTTTTGAGTGTTTACAATTTTCGTGCTTTGCTAAAAATACTAAGTTTAAAGAACCCTTTGAGAACTTTTGAAGCTATAGTTATTAACACATAAGTCGTCTAGAACTTAAAACTAACTCAAATCATATGGTAAATATTCCTTATAAATCTGACCCCAGTGACGATGGTATTCGTAATTCTCATATTCACAGCTTTGCGTCGCGTTCGCGTTCCCGTAGTTTTTGGGTGTTTGTCCCGCGACAAAGAGTTGGTTCCTTCGTTTGTCGGTCTTCGCAGTTTTATCGTAAATCACAATGAGATCGGCACCGCGATTTCACGAACCCAAGTGTGCATAGGCTTTTTTTTTTCAGAATATAGCCTTGCAAATATAGAGAACCTAGAAGTCTATTTATGGCGATAAGTCACAAATTCACAGTCCTTTCTAAGTCACAAGGCTGTTTCCAAGGCCGCCGTACCATAACTTGACCATAATAGGCTTTCCATGAAAAGATATTGTAGTAACCCGCACTCTAACGGTGTGACATACATAATATGGAATGGCATTAAATAAATAAAAAACCCTGGATAATCCACACAGTATAGCTCTGGCCTAGGTATACACTACACAGCCTTTATTGGATACCTATTTAGTCTTGTGGAAGAACGACGACCTGCGAAACTCCTAGATGCTGGATGCGGCAAGCAGAAGATATGGCGCACATTGGGAGAGGCCTATGTCCAGTAAAACCCGCAGTCTTATGGCGATGAGTTAATATCCTACGTACCGCCAGAAGGATTAAAGCAATGCTCTTCAATTTACATGTAGTCTTGGTATACATTATATTATTGGTTATTTTACTATGTGAGTATTCAAAGTGCGTGCCAAATCATTCCGTATCAATTCTGTATTCTTGCGATGCAAATCAAAATACACTCGAGAGCAATGAATCCGGGTCACTCAAAGAATCCAAAAAATCTCGGAAAGTAATTCTTACTTTCCGAGATTTTTTGGATTTTTTGGCTAGGTTAATGCAATAAATTGTTCTCCGACGAATCAAAATTTATGCTCTACAAGCACGATGGAAGACACAGAGTGTATAGAAGACCAGGGGAAAGATTCAAGCAAGCATGCATCGAAGAAAAAGTAGCCTACGGTGGTGGGTCTGTACTTGTGTGGGCCGGAATTTCCTCTGAAAGTCGCACAAAGCTGGTGATCATAGAAAACGGCTCTTTAACTAGCGTAAGATATGTGGAAGAAATCCTCAACGAACACGTTGGTCCATTTATGGTCAATTTGGGTGAGGATGCTATATTTATGCATGACAATGCCCGACCTCATACAGGTAGGATTGTGAATGACTACCTTCAAGAGATGAACATTACTTGTATGGAGTGGCCAGCGCGCAGCCCGGATATCAACCCGATCGAGCATGCTTGGGACGAGCTAGGGAGATGCGTAAAACAACGAAACCCTCTCCCAATCACGCTTCCTGAGCTCAAAATTGCTCTCACAGAGGAATGGGAGAATATTCCCCAAAATCGTATAAGGAACTTGGTGTACAGCATGCCAAACCGCGTAAACGCAGTAATGGAAGCACGAGGAGGTAATACGAAGTATTGAAATTCAAGAAAATCGTCATAAAGTTCAAAAATTTCATGTTTCCTATTTTTGTTTTAAGGAGAGATCAGCAGTTTTTTATCTTTATGTAATTTTGTGTAAATAAAATGTATGGTGACTCATATTTTTTTAACTTTCATTTAAGGATTATTAAATTGTCTATTAAATACAATTTATTGCATTAACCTAGCATTCTTACTTTCCGAGATTTTTTGGATTCTTTGAGTGACCCGGATTCATTGCTCTCGAGTGTAGAAAGGTTCACTGAATGAAAGAGTGACTGCTTTCAAAACGGGTCATGATTTATTCTAAATTAAATTTATCAAAACAATAAATCAGCCGGCTTCATAATAACAACAACAACAAGAAATTCCTCAGAGGTGTGCAGTAAAAGGAGGTAGTTTTAACAGAAAACGATAACTTCTTTCACTCGCTCTCATCGCTCTGATAACCTTTTACTTGACGATTTAAAATATTGCACGCTCAACAGAATGAGACATTTTAGATACTTACAGAAATATCTTTAATTTCTAAACCTTCATTCATAGCAGGTATAAACTGCACCTAACATCAAAACTGGTGTAATAATATTTGCATTTGTCCTTTTACGTTGAAATGTGGTTTGAAAGGAAATGCTATGCAAAGGTTATCGTTTTCTACTCCAGCCCACAGTTTTGGGCGTCAATGGGCCGTGGGCGAGCATGGCAAAATATTTAACGGCTGCCTACGCGCGTTCTAGATTACCAAAACTTGCCAAGAATCGTACTTTAGCTTACCTACCTGCTTGGGCTAGTCATCGGAAATTCAAAAAGGTTCTAAAAGGAAACAACGAAACAGAACTAAGTGAAATAGTTAAACAAGAAAGCTAAAGATTTTCGGTGGAACGTTCCGTTATTAAGTTCCATGCTAGCCAAGCCGAGAATATATCACGAGCGTAGCGAGTTGTCTTAAAGTAGACTGCTGAGTAAACTTATTTAAGCTACGTAATTTAAAACACCAAAACATCTGTGTTAGTAATTTCATCGTTAAGTATATTTCTATATTTATTTTCAGAATTGGTTTTTTTTACTCAACGGTTACATAAACCTACGTATGAGCAAAGAACTTTGCGCAAATTTTATCTCTGTAGGAATGCCGATCCGCTATGTCTAATCATAATCACAATAGCTAACATTGTAAGGAAAGAAATGGCAGTTGGCAGTGTCTCTTATAATTTCAAATAATTCGGACAGGACTTGTCCAGTTGAGGACGTAACTAGCATCATCAATCATAGTACCAATGATGATGCCACTTTTTGCCACTGCTCTGGATTCGAATCTAAGATCTTTGTAAGATAACTGTAACCTGCAAATACTTTCTCTGACTGATGTTAGCTGAGTTGTGCAGTTATTTCGACTCAACGTTTGAGCAAAGTGCAGCATGACCATATTTGTCTTTACTATTACTTATCGTTAGTAAATAAAGATTCCACGCACGTTTTGAACTAACTGACCGTTTATTCTAATCTCACGATACAGGATATAGCTTTAAAGATGGTTCTAGTTATATGTAACACTGAGTTTCACCTTAGTGTTAGGTTTAGTGCCTGGATAAAATTTCCTTCAGGATATATAACGCTGGAATTATTCATCACTCGGTGACTCTGTGAACTTCGACCTTCAATGTTTTTTATCCTGTTTATTTTGTTTTAAATTACCGCTCGCTGTAAAAAAGCAATTAAAACACAATAAAATAAAATCGGTCAAGCTGTTTTTAAGAATTATGGAACAGCATTTTTATCAGACAAGCGATCTTCGGCTTCGGCTTTAAAAAATCTATATTTTTTTACACACCATGGGTTTTATTATTAAAATTTTCATACAGAACCCTAACTTTTATGATAATAATTTAAAGTCTATGTTCATCAGGGATAATGTACGATTCTAATGGTGAATTTTTCAAATCAGACCAGTAGTTTCGGTTAATATAAACAAACAATCAAATCTTTTCTATATTATATTGGTATCACAAATCGGTATATTTTTATTTTCAGATTTATGATTAATGGTACAAACGAAAAAAATGCTTGTGTTCTCCCCTTTTGTGTATTTTATAATATTTCCACACGCTATTTGTCAACAATGTAATCTAGGCGCGTGGCGACGGCAATAGCTTTTTTTTTGCAATTTAGCTACTTTTAAACACAACTGCTTTAATATCCGGCGTATTATGTTGCTTGATGGCCTATTGTGTAGAATGACTCTACATTCTTGATATAACCTAGGACGTTTTCTAATAAAAAGTCTAGTTGCTGGTCTATACAAAATAATATAAAGGCGAAAGTTTGAAGATATTATTATTATTGTTACTGTGCGTACGTGGGTATTATGTTATCTGTGCATAAGTTCTCCAACTGCAACTGAACAAATCATCATAAAATTAGGCATACGGGTAGAATTCATTTAGATTTTATACTATGATGATTGATGACCTCTGTGGCGACGCAGGAGGTTCGAATCCCGCCTCGGGACAAATATTTTTGTTTCGATCTGCAGATTTTTAATTTGTTCAGGGTGTTCTGGTCGTATTCTATGTATAATAAAAATATCTATGTATGTAAGCCAGCCACGTGAAAAAGCTATATACATATAAACATAGCTATATAAATTTAAATATATTAGTCCTAAAATCACACTGTTATTAGAACACATAGACCGCTTACAACTCCTAACAGAACACTAGAAAATACTGAACCAGGTCTTCTAAGAACTAGTTATTCCGATGTCTAGGAACACGCCCTTTTGGGGGATTCTAGAACACCTCAAGGACCGTTAAAAAGTGACATACAGGGCGCGGTCGTGTTTGTACTGAGTAGGTGAGATACGGTATGACAGGTATACGAGTACTACTCCTGTACGGAAAATGAGTTCATGACAGGTACCTATACAACCTATTCCTATACGGAAAATGAGTTCGCGGAAAAGTGCGATTCCTACGCTTTTCCCTGTTTGGTAGTTTAGGTAAGCTGGTTAGTGTCTATCGATGTATCCATATCGATTTTATTTATTTAAAATTGATTCAGTTTTTACAGGTCATGCTCGTAGATTATCTTAATCTTTAATTCAATAAAATTATAATTATATTAAGATAATTTAAATTACATTAGCCCAAAAATAAGCAGAGCTTAGATATTAATTATTATTAGTCATCTAGTACCCATAAAACAAACTTTGCTTAGCTTAATATTGTTATAAATATATCAAAATAGATAGATATAGGTAAGGATCACAACTCCCTGAACAAATATCTGCAGATCTAACATACCATTCATTGTTAAGATGGATAGGAATCGAACCCACAACTTCTGTCGCAGGCAAACCATCGCACACCCCGCCGCGTCTTGAAAATAATGATCACGATGACTTTTTAGACGAATTTAGCGTAGAAATTGTGGCAGTGACATTCTCTAACAAATTGTAATCTCTCACTTTTTCCAATACAGTGACGTTGACGTCAGAAGTGCTAAAAGTGAATGTAGGAAACAGTTTAGTCATTGTAATATCAAACAAGTTGGAACAATGAGTAATGGCCAGGTACAAAGAGTTTTATAAATACTTTATCTTGTATCGCGTAATATAAATGCGAAAGTTTGGATAAATTGCATGCAATGCAATGGAACGATATTATATAATTATTTGAACTATTTGTATTTTCTTGTTTTTCTATGTTAATAATTTCATAATAATGCCAGACAATTTAATATGTAATGATTTGTGATGATTCTTTTTGTATTAAACTTTTCTATTCTAGTATATAAATCTTTTTTCAATGGCTCGAGTAGTTTTATATCTGTTATCTCTGTAATAGTTTTATGTTGTATAGTCTATGGAGAGATGCGAAAATAGAGTTTGGTTGCCAAAAATGGCAACTTCGTTTTCTAGCCACCCTAATGGAGCAGCAGTGAAAATCTGGCAACCCAAGCCTTTTGTGGTAAGTTATGTGGCCTGACGCACGCCACATAACTTGCCTACAGATACCATGCCATAAGATTCCTATTCCCCAATAATCTTCTAATTCATGCAATCTACCCCTCTAGCGAACCCAAAGGGAACAGTGGTGCAACACTAGAAACCCATGCCGCCAGTGTTGCCACACCGCGTGCCAATTTTGCCCAACGCACGCCATACCACTTACAGATATCATGCCCCTACCATGAGGTTCCACAACTAGAAACTGAAGTAACTCTAGTGACAGTTCATGCTAATTTGGAGTACCGGTAGGTAGGGCATGTTATGTTTTTACACCAAACTTAAATACTGTTCTATGCAATGAAATTAATTAGTTGAACTCGCGCACACAAAGGATAGTATTATTACGTGTCCCTCATACACTTGTTAAACATCCAAAGAAAATACGTACTGTACAAAGTACATGTGTAAAATGGAGAATGCAGTTGACCGGAAGAAAATCCTTCTCCTCTGTAGATGCGACGTGCGTCTCGCTCGTGTCTGTTTCCCATGTCATTTTCTTTGACAGACTAACAGCTGTCAAATCTCGTGTATGAACTTTGGGCTAAATTATGCTGAGTCGATTCTCGAGCATTAGTTATTTTAGCATTACACCCACTATCTGCCGCCAACAGCGTTTCAGTATCTATTTGCTTCTTTATGGCGATAGCTTGTAATTCTGAAACTTTAGTAGAGGTACAAAAATCATAGTACCTCTTCAAAGCACAATACTTGCCGCACTCCCACAGATGTACAAACAGTATGTAGAGTTGCAGTTCTGCAGTTCATGTAGGGTCAACGAACGCATATTCTTTGTTCCACTAAGGGAAATCAGTCGGTTTTTACGTAATATTTCCTCATTGTGGTGAAAACATTGATTGATTTTCTTATCGATTCTGATTATCTGTCGATAAATGTAAGAGATAACTAGTCAATGCGTTTATATTCATTAAGTTAGATGCACATTGTCCTCAGTTCAGATTTTACAGAATCTTTCAAATATCATCCTTGTCATGTCAGCACTCTTAGGGTCTACTGTTGAACCGGCCTCCCGAAAATCGGGAGTGTTTGCCGTAATCACCACAATTATAAACGTCATGTAAAGAAGATCTACCGTAGGCTCCTCACTCACTGTTCCCGAGTAAAAAGTAGCAAGTTTTTTTAACCCCCTAATAATTATACCAGAATAACATACAGCGATCCAAACTTAAAATATTAAATAAATATAAACTTATGTAATTTTCCAATGTTGACGCTATTTTTGACTCTAGCGACAATAAGTCTATGTGATTCTAGAAAACATTTAACAAACAAACCACCTATAACAAATTGTACACCAACAGCACAGACCGCCACAAAAAAATCACACCAGCACATCCTCTTCCTACCGGCTCGAAGGACCTGTTTACACAACAACTATTATTAATGCATGCACGGTGGTCATACCCTTCGAACTGGTAATTGGAATATCCGCTGTTCATTGAATTGCGGCGCTATTTCACCGCAAGTGCATTATGGTGGTTAGGACAATGGGTTGTTACTATTACTTTACGGTAGAGACTGCTTTATAAACTTATTCTCCGGTGTCCGGAATAGAGAACATTGAACAGTAAACGATATGTGGTGGTTACACTATTAAAAATACATTTCAAAATATGATAACAGTTTTATAGGTAGTTATAATAGTTTTATTAATCTCAAAACCTTATTACACAAGTGACGAATAACTGAACGAGAATAAGAAAATTTTATGGCATTGTATGTGTCTTATTGGGGACACTGCTGACTGGTATTGATATAGATCACTTGAGATGTAGATTGTTTGCAACCGTCTGCAGTTAGCTCAATTGTTTCAATTGTTAACAATAGTTCGGTTACTCCATAACTTATGGATATCTTAAAAAGAACGAAGTTTGCAAACTATGGTAATATAGAAGGTAATTCAATGATCATAGAGTCTGCTTAGTTCGGTGACTGTATTCGACATATAAATTAAATGTAAACAAAGGGTGGTGAGAGTTGCAGAACGAAAACAATATATTTTTACGATTCGTAAACCCACAACCAGTTGGGACAAGATTCATGGTGTCAGTAAACGAACGTCTCCTACTATCGAGTAACGAAACCGCAGCCGAAGGATGCATGTTCTTGATTTCAAAATGACTAACTAAATTCATCGATTCCCAGAGACATCATTCTTGAACTAAAATGTCCTGTACGTTTTACATTTAATTCGCTCAAGATCATGTATATCGCAAGCGGCTCCGAGGTGCCTACATCAGTTTCTTGCTATGATCAATTCTATTGTGCATTGTGTTGTGCGTCGATAAAAATAGTAGCTGGCAGTTAAGCTCTATGATCCGATTGCTAGGTCACGTTGGCCAGCTTGTTTGATAAACAGCTGTTATAGTACTTCATCAGGTTTTAGAACACTACGACCGCGTTAAAAGTCTACGATAAGTGAAAATTTGTTGCCGTGTTATACTTACTGCTACGGTGTTGATATTCGAAATTACGACAAGCCATTTGAACGCGCTCTAACTAATATACTTTTCAACATTTCGAATCCGTTGTCAGCATTCGCCTGGTTAATCTAGGAAAGATGATTTAGTCAAAAAGTTACACTAAAAGTAAACAAAGTCTAAGTCAGAGTTTGCCAATAGAAATAAATAAATGAATATGAATATCCCCAGGACACTATTTTACGAAGTGAAGTACATAATTACGTTTTTCAGAAGTTGTGTTTTTTTTTGACAAGAAGGCTTCGTGCCTTCTTGTTAAAAACCCAGCACTTTGGCGACCCTAATAATAAGATAGAGCCTAGTGTTAAACAATAGGCTCTATCTTATTATTTAGCGTACGTAAGACAATTTTATGTGTCTGAATCTGTTTATGTCTTCTCCAGGATCCGGCCGCAGACACCAGGCGAGGTGGTAGAAGGATGCGGCATCTGCGCTCGGGCGGGCGGCGCGGCTGGCGAGGGCGGCGTCGCGCTGGGCACCGAACGTGCCTTCACCTTCGACTATGCCTTCGAGCCGGCCGCTATGCAGCAGGAGCTCTACGACACCTGTGTGCGGAAGCTGGTGGAGGCGGCCCTTGATGGCTACAACGCCACTGTACTTGCATATGGACAGGTTGGTATTTTCTTACTAAGAACTAACAGATCATGTAAGTTCGTTTTTGTTTGTTCAGCGGCAAGAATTGAACCAGCAACTGCATCTCAGATGGAAATTTGTCTAACGCGAAACAAATGTCGTTAAATCTTTGTTTTGACACAACAGTCTTGATGTGGTACCTATCTGGTATAAGTCTAGAGGTCAATTTAATCTCATCTTGTCGGTTTTGTTTTGATCATCATCGTCAACCTATACTAGTCTACGGCGAGACCTACACCTTACATAGACCTAATACTAAGAAGTGTCGCAAAAAGTCCTTCTTCATCGTATGATGATGCTAGCTTACATCCATTCTCGAAGTTAAACAACAATGTAAACAGATTTTCGCTAAACAACCTCAGCCCGCTTCTTAAACAAGCGTACCATTGACCCAATTCTGAAGATGCAGCGACGACACACTAGCTCTAGTGCATTCGCAACTAGACACGTATTTTTAACGTGTCAAAGAAGACCATTTATCTCAGCTTGAAACGTGAAATCGTTTCAAAGGCCTTTGTTTTCCTTGCGGCGTCCATGTTTGCAATAATTATGCGCTTCTTATTGTACAAGATTTGCGCAATCCGTCGTGTACTGCTAATCTTTGTTATTGAGATGAAATGCATGAAGTGGGTAATTATGGATGACTTCATTGTTAAGTTGGTTATGTGTGTTCTAAAGCAATATGCGACGAACTTGAAGTAGCTATCAATTTTTCGGTCGAGATTGAAAAATTTGTAATCATGCTCGTTCAAGTTTCGAACGTAAACGATTGTAAAATCTCGCTGTTTCGCATTTCTTTCACATAGTTAAGTATTATTTGTCGATCCCGTCGATATCTGAGCTCTACTTAAACCAGCAAAATCTACAAACTTCGAAACTTTGATCGAATAGATTCAAATGTGTTACAAAAATAGCCACAGCGAGAAATCTTGTCTCAAATTCTTGCATTCAAAAGCATGTCGTAGGGCTACAAGACATCTCATATTACGCCAGTGGTTCTATTTATTAAAGCACCGTGAAGGCCGGTAGTCGACATTAATTACCTACACCTTTGCACACCTGCTTTAGTAATACGAAGGGCTAGGTACTTCGAATCACTGTTTATGGCTAATAGCAAATGAAATTACAAGATTGTAGTTGTAATACACAGACAATTGCATTTGCATTCACTTGTTGGTTATATTTATACAGTGTTGTAGTGTGTATAATGTACTGCTGCTCTACACTCGTTGTTTTGGTCATAATGGTAACACACAACTATGTTAGTAAAAATCTTTATTACTTGTACAGGCACTGTAGTGCCTGTTTTGGCAAAGTGCAAATTATATTGCTTGTCTAGTGACGCATGTGGTTTTAGCAGCCATAGAGTTCAGAATCCCATGCTTTTCCTAAAATAACTACATGATTGAGTTTCTTATAAGTACATGTTTGAAACGACCTTTGTGGTCCCCAGATTAAATAATGTTACTTTACTAAAGTTATTATATGAAAACTTGCGTCATAAAGTAACTATGTTAATCCGGGTACATTATGCCACATAATGCCAATTTCAAACAAAAACTTGCGTGCCTTGCCTACCTGTACTTTGACGAAGTATTACATGGTCTTACTAAATCTCACTTCAAACTTGTTTTTAACGATAACAATCGTTGGATATCGGTATTGATCTAACCAATAACGGTATTACAAAATGTGCTTTATTAAAGTCAATATTATGGGTTTCTATCTCGGAATCTTGTAAATCCACATTTTCTGTAGACCGTTGAAGGTCGTGGGGCTGACTCGCAGTCTATGAAATTTAATGACAGCAGGCATTCGGTGGCAAAGTTTTTCTTATACCGATTAAATTTAATGTACATAATTATGTGGTCAACACGCGCGCCTGATATTAATTACATGTTTAATGTTTAAAACAAACAATCATCAAGTTTTGTAAACAGAATACGTTCACAATGAGGCGTCTCCTTACGTTAGCATGCAACGCAATGATGCCGCCATCAAATCAATACCTATTATTTGCGGGAAATACAGCATTTTGATCGCTATGAGCCTTATTCAAGGTTGCTGTATGCTGTATGTACAGGGCGTCCGACGGCTAAGCCACATGGACGGAAAGTACCCTAAATATTGTAGATATGGAACATTTAACTGAAAAAAGACATGATTTTAATTTAAAAAACAACTTAAACTGCATTCATAGATTTTTAAATGCAAGTCTATGTTAGGTTTTTTTAATCACTATTCATTGAAAATGCTAGTGCCTTCCTCTCACTTAGAGAAATGATGGATTGTGTGAAAAATTACATGGATAAAAGAATAATCCTATTCTATTCAATAATGATAAATGCAGTCTTATTCCTAGTTAGAGAGACCTGTTAGGTACTGTGAAAATACTTGTGTTAGGAGTCTTTACTCTTACCACAGGAGTCCATACCATTCTTGGTATAAGGACTCCCGAAGTTAGTTCGTCTTGTGCGTCAAGGAAAAAGCATCGCCCGCGATTTTCCATCTAAAACTTACAGATTCCTTCCCAGTATGATAAAATGTAGCGGCTAACAGAGTTTGGCTTTTTTCTGTCTGATATAATGAATTTGATCTTGTGGCAGTAATGTCTAAGATTGCCTCTCAAGCGTCACTCTCGAATTAGCCTTTGTCGCAATGAGCTGCATTACCGCCCACACGTCGCAGATTTTATTAGCATTCGTAGGAATTGTAACTGTCTATTACATTATTAAGACCTTCCAAGCAAAAAATACTATGGGTAGGTAATACATTTTTGGTTATCATCTGAGACCACACACATGATTCTGGTGCACCAACCCCGAAATGAGTCTTGACCTCCAACATAACAGGGGTTGCGGGTTCGATTCCTACCCCAGGATAAATGTTTGTACGATCTACAGGTATTTGTTCCGCGTGTTCTGGTCGTTTTCTATATATAATATAAATTCTATCTATTATTATGTTGTATTAAGTATATCAGTCATCTAGTACCATAATACAAGCTTGGGGATATTATAATGCTGTGTGGATTGTCTAGCATTATTTATTTATTTACTATTTAATAGATCGTCTAGCTAGCCTGAAGCTTGCTTGTTTCAGCGGCAGCCTCTATAATCTTTCTGTGATCAGATTAAAATTGATGGTAGGTGTTCAAATTAAAATTAAATCATGTCAAATCTTCCCCTCAAATACGTTTTTAACCGCTACACAATTGGTCAACACTTGTTCCTATTTTTAGTCTGTTTAATAGAAAAACTTAATCAAGACGGAAAAACTCGTAAGCAAACATACTTATATAAGTCTGACATCAGTTTGCAATCAATCGCACTACTCTTAAAAAGAGATGACGTGCGAAACGTCATCTGTGTTAAACGGAGCCAATTCATAGATTGACATTTTAATAAATATATAATGCTGGACAATCCACACAGCATCTTCTAGGCCCGAGCTAAGCAGAGGTTGTGTTATGGATAGATAACTGATATACTTTATAAAATATATTACATAGAAATATTTTTTACTATACATATATTAAACGACCAGAACACACGGAAAAAATGCCTGGAGTTCGTGCAAACATTTGTTCCGAGGCGGGAATCGAACCCTCAACCACCTGCGTCGCAGGCGGACCTTCGCCCACCGCGCCACAGATCAAGTAACTTTTTAGAAGTGGTCGGTGATGACGTAAAACCTACAAATTGCCAACCCCTTGGTGGTTGCGACGTATTAAACGACCTATTTACACAGCCCCTGGTGAGAACTGAGTAAGGGAACTTATCAGAGGAGGGGCAGCATTCACCTCTTTCTTTACACCTCCACTGCGATCACCAATCTGCCTGCCAAGCTTTGTGATTGTATATCAAAATCCTCGCATTGTTTCGCCCTCTGCCCCATTTAGCGATCCTAGGACAATGAGTCAGTAAGTCTCCTTATATGAGTAAGGCATATGCAGCTGTAGAAGTTTGCCTCCTGATGGGGGTCCTAGACATTGCCGAAATGAGTTCTGTCCACAAATATCTTGTCCTTAAACATCAAAATTTTGCTATGACCTTCCTGAAAAGATGTAATATAGCTTGACATTTGATAACGATTAAATCGCTACTTATTAAACTTTATCAGGATAACGACCATGCCCCGACTCATAACGACCATGAGTCAGGTCGTCACTCAAATACCTGCGCCCACTCGTAATTATAACATAACGCACAAAAACATTCAATGACAGCACAATTATGAAGCGTACTGGACTGGCATAACAACGAGCTAAGCATACGGCTACGTGCATCGGTCTAAGGCAAGTTTTGACATTGCCACGAAAAATTAGTTTCGAAAGAAAAAGTATCATAATTCATAAAAAAAGTTTGGAGCTAGATGTTAGTTAGTTAGATGGTGCTTGCTGGAAGTGTTGTCCAACATTACTTTTGGGTAACATTCTAATTTCTAAACCCCCTTTGAAACAATGATTTACCGCGAAATATCTTGAAGAACCAGAGTTTTGTTGAGATTCAATATTATCGATTGCGTAAAACGTGTGATAGATACGAGTATTATTAATTATTTAACTTCTACAATTTTTCTTACTAATATTTGCCTATATTTTTTCGAGACACAATCTTTCTGGGTCTTCATGCACTATTGGAATTCACAACACAATAGAGCTTTCTTTTTCTTGTGTTATGGGAACCAGGAGACTAATTCTACTGTGTGTGTGATGTGATGATAGATAAGGAATCTACTTGTTGTAATAATCGTAACTCTCATTATAATACAGAGTTCAAGATGGCTATCCGTTAACAGTCTTTAAATTAATTAGTCTAGCTGAGCTAACTATTGTCAGCTCCACTCCCTTCTCTTCACTCCTTTTCTTCTTATTAATATGGCCAAAGACCATGTCCTATAGCCTTCTACACATTAAACGGTAAGTTCGTTGTGCGGGCGTGGCACCCACACATGGTCCTTGCTCCGTGCCCGATTATCATTATTGTCTTGATTTGATGGATTTATAACAAAACATTTTTTATGAGCCAATAAACGATAAAATATCTGCATGATTTCATGATCATCATCCCTTTTAAGCTAGTAGTACCCTCCTTAATTTATAGTTTGGTTTGATGTTATCGTTCAAAGATAAATATTATTTCGTCTGGCATAGGATCCTATCATAACAAGGCGTAGTTGTGAGTTCGTGTGAGTCTACTACAGGATGCTTTGGCACTCATCGTCTGAGGTCTGTACAGCAGTAGCCAGCAATGACCTAAAATTGATGATGATAAATCAATAGAACATTATATGTTAGTTTCAAACTACAGTTCAGATAAGACAAAACTCTAGGAAAGACTGGGATTTAGATCCATGACGAAGCAAGCTTTCACAATACGGGCTTACGAGTAAGTGTAGCTCTAACTAGCTACAACAAAGTTCACATCAAATAAGAAACTGCACTTTTGTCAAAAACCGTAAAAGTTTTTATGACGCCACGTGGTATCTGTCTCAATAGTTCACAGATGTGCATGACACTGGCACTTGTTTGAACATCTACATTTTATGATACGTGATGAATGTTTTAGTAGCCATCAACAGAAAATTATTAAAAAGAAATCTTTAGAAAACTACCCACGTAACCACCGCATCGTTATTAATGATGACATGTAGATTATTTGTGGTTTTTAGTAGCGATTTTCGTAAAACGCTAATGGTTACTTATACTTCTACTCTAAGCATGTCTGTTTTTATTGTTCTCTTTCTTTGTTGTTGGAATGTGACAGAATATTTAAGTATTCTGATACTTCTTGCGTCGCTTACCCACAACGGGGGACGAAATTATATCCTCGAAATTAGCTTCTCCTGTGTGATGCTGCATCATCCGCTACGGCTCTTATCGATATAATGCTTTCTTATGTGTCTCTGATATTGATGTACATATATTATGAACTGACCGTGGTGAGTTCGATCCTCTTGAGTCTTCTTTTTGGAAGACGATGAGTGTTTAGATGTGTGCTGTGACTTAATTTATTATGTTTCTTTTGATAAATAAAGATGAAGATTACTTTTACCAAGCAACAAAGCATCCGCTTCATTTTATTACCAAACAAACAAATAATGTCTAACGCGTTTTCCTCAGGAAGTGAACAAGTCGGTATAAGTGTGTCGTAAATAATATTTGGGCTAGTTTAATGTATGAGTCACTCAGCCGCCGGCGGTGGACTCAATTATCAGATCGCCAGGTCCATCCAGTGCATTCACCTCTACCTGGCACCAGATGAGTTAAAGCAATAATATTTCCGTTAATTTATTGCACTTAGTAAATCAATAAATATTAAATTACTTCAAACGTATAAAGAACTCGTCTTTATTAAGTCCTTGGGGTTTCCTTCCGATTTCTTTTTTCGTATTGCCTCTGATCTTGGGGATTGGAAACCCATGACGATCAATCTGCCATTCGACACTCAAAGCTAGTAATTATAATTATACATTCCGCATCATTGATAAATCATTGATGCGGCACGAGTAATGTTATATGGATGTAGGAGTAACGGCATTGACACATTAATATCTGATCTTGATCTCGAATACATAAAGCACCTAAGTTTAATTTTACAACTAATCCTTTTCATACGTTTTTGCAACAACCTTATTTATTGGATAATGGTACATTTAACTTTTTAACGGTCTCGGGCCTTGCTATGTTGCAAAACTACTTGGAGCTATTTTGTCTAGAAGGCCAATAGAGCAATAACCTCCTAAACCGATGCTGGGGTCTGGTCGGGGGTCACTATAATGGTATAATTTTCATTGGGAACTAACAAATTTAAATTACTTTTTACGTCTCCGAAGGGTTTATGTTTAGATCACGACAATTTATAGGTAGGTATAATGTTTTACTAAGAAATAACCTCTCTCTTTATTTCCTTTAGACCTTACAGGACTCTTGGACACGTCACAAAATACAAATAAGTAATAGTGGGAAATAAAGTTATGAATATGATTCTTTGTTCACTTCAATATTTTTAAATTTCCATTTACTAAATACCTATAACCGGTGTATACTTATCTATTTTACTTACTTCTATTGTTGAATATCACCATTGTTCCATGGAAAATAATGATGCGTTCGCATTCACATCGAATATGCGTTTATGAATATTTTTCTCACACGATACGATACAGGCAAACATTTGTTCCCATGCTATGACTAACCTTTATGTTTAGTTTTCTGAGATAAAGGGCTATGTCAAGTGCTGTTTCCTTTGATAAGTCGTAGATTAGGATTAGAACAAGTTATTATTCATGACATTTCCGTTTCTATACTATACAATCCACCTACGTAGACTCTTTATTAGACACTAGCTTCTGCGCGCTTTGGCCATAATATGATACTTAGACAAAATAAAACCAAATAGAGCCTTTTGAACATTTTCGTTTGTATTTATAGATGCAAGGTAGAGTAAGTCACAGCTGTAATTGTACTTGTAATTGTAATTAAATACTTAAATTAATAAATAAAATAATTCAATAAAAATTTATTAAAGATTTCATTTTTACTTTCAGATTATTTATTCAGTGGCTCATAATAGGTATCTGATAGGTAAGTTGATAAGATATGATAATATAGGCTACTGGTAAATTTATAACATGATTTAGCATTAAGTTAATAAATACTAAATTATAACTATAATATTATAATTATAACTATATTGTATATACAGATAATCTGGTCACACAGACGTTTTTTTACTAATGACGAGGGGAATATCTGCAAACATAAATACCATGATTTATATATACCTAGTCTTGTTGTATGGGTTTGTCCATCAAGCCGCACCAAATAACAACGATAACAACGTCTGGCGTCTCGTCTGGTTATCTCCTAATTAAATTTCATTTTTCTATTCCAGCAAATATTTGCATCTCTATTAAAGTTTTCGAGATCATAGTCCTCTTGAATTGTTAACGCTGAGACGTGCCTGGATGCGACAAAGGGTAATCCCAGTCTAGACTTGAATCTGAAACCTAATGCTGTAGACTGCATTTACAAACACGTCATAGGCAACAAGACGATACATCATAAGGCTCCGGAGACTCGGATGAATTTTCGAAATTACGTAGTACGTTAGTATGGGAAATACATTCGTCGCCGGAGTCTTAGAACAAATAAATACATTTAGATCTATGAAGAATTATTTAAAGAAGAAGACGGCTAATCATGATGATACGAGGTATCTCAACTCACTTCTTAACGGATCCGGTTAGTTTTATTAATCAGCTTTAAATAATATTAAATAGAAAACTTATATTAATAACATTAAGTACACCATAGAGGTTTGTAAGGGGGTGTTATTAGCGAGTCAGCCGAGTAACTATTTGATAGGTTTAACTAATATATTGATTACTAATCCTGGAATAAAAAGTATAATAATGCTAATTTTTCCCCGTATTCGTGCAAAACCGGCGGATAGTATCTTGTAAGAAAGGAATAGGTACCTCGCAGGGCACTTCAGTCAAACGTCTACCTAGACCCTAACTAATCTATATTACGCTCATATATTTTCATTCGCACTAAACATTATCTTTTACAGCCCTACTCTACCCACATCTCACATTCATATTCACTGCGCGTGACATGTTCATTGAATGCAAAAACGAGTGTTTTTCTCTCTACATGTTTGTATTTTTTACACATGTGTAAACGGAACAAAAACATGGCATTTTTTTCATAATCTCACATAGCAGTGTGTCGTAATAGAGAACGCATCAACCGATTACAGACGGAAGGATGCGGGTTCCTATCCAGTGAGCGGTTTCTAAACATTTAACGGTGTAAATACTGTAATGGCTTGCTTACCAAGTTAAGGCAATAAATGCAAGTAAGTTGCAAGCTTGCAGCAATCATTCTCAATGCAGTCGCAGTATGTTGATTTACCTACAATGCGTCCAAAGGCGGTGTCGAGACTTGCCTTTTCTGTCCGGCTCTTTGTCCGCAGCCTACAAACCGGGTTCAAGTATGTCTAGAATGGCGTGTTGTTTTGTAACTCGTTGACGGAAGCTTTGTTAGAGATAATGGAACGTAAAATTAATGAACAGGTTCTATATACCGGTAAATTATAAAGCACTATGATATTATGAATGAGGAGCGCAACTGTCAACGAAGGGAAGGTTTATTTTATGATGAGTATAAAGATCTGAACACGAGAAGTAGATGCCATATAAGCGTTTTGTACCATAGTAAATAGGGTTCAAAATGTATAGTTTCTGTTTCTACCATGCAGATACAAACTGGATGATTTATATTAGCAAAACTATGACATATCCTGTCCAGGCTTCAAGCTAATTTAGTCTATTCAAAGCGCAATCCTCAGTGAGTTGGACTTCCGTCTCTTTGCGTTTGTAATTCATCTAAAGCGATGTGCTCACTGACGAACTGCAACCGGCATGCGGCACTCTTGCATGTTACTGTAGCTGTAACTCTAGCTCCTTTATGCACAATGCTAACTTACACACAACGTTAATAGTCTGCTAGAGCAGACTATTAACGGGGATGGCGTTTACAAAGTTATAAGTTGGGTAGTATAATACTTAAATACTGTATTTAAAGTACGATCCGGCGGTTTTCGCTTTGAAATGCTTTGTACCAAAGAAGGCTCGTATTTTTGTAAACATCATACACACTAGATAAAAAACCGTATTTTTTTACAGTACCTAACAGTTTGAGTTAATTTGCAGTTACGTCATTTTATAAAGTTACGCGAACAAAACACATTTAATTTACGGACCGCGTGTACATATTGATCGCAAGGTACTGTACCGGTCTGATTCCGTCTCGCAAGTGAGTATCCGGCTTAAACCAGTATGTCACACACCGTTTGTATGCACATGCGCCCGCGCAAGATATAGATCACAGACGCCGCCGGCCCTTATGGGGGACGCTAGCGACAGGGTGGCCTTATTTGATGCACCATTGTGCAATGTTCATTAAATATATCAGTCATCTAGTACCCACAACGCAAACTGTTTAGGCATAGATACGGTGTGAATTGTCCAGCATTGTTTATTTATTTTTTGGTGACTTGAGATTGTTGAAGTGTATTTGGCAAATATTTTAGAATTAAATTTTTAAAACTATCATGGGTATTAACACACTCATTTTCGAAAGGTCAAAACTTAAATCATATAAAATATCTCATTGTAATTTACTCTACTCCCATCCAAATGGTTTAAAATACTAAATTTAACTAAACGTTTTATGAAATTGACTTTTTATGAGGCACTATCCTTCTTATAGTCTTATTGGCTTGCCCAGAAGCTACAATCCCGAGTAAATAAGCCTACGGACTTCTACGGAGCCTTAAGGTCAATAAGGTTGCATAAAGCTATTGTTTAAGAAAGCCGTATATCTGCTTAACCCGAACTTCGCTATAGTTAAGCTGTAATAGAAAGTTAAACTGAGAGTAAACGTGAAGACATTAAGCATCATTAAGGGCCGCTCAATGCCAAGTTTTATATAACCTCTTTAAACGAGCAGCATCGGCAATTATACATTTAAATGTCAGTTGGGGTAAACGTACGATAATTCTTAAATTTGCCTTCCGGAGGATCTCGCTCTGACCCGGACTTGATTTTAATAACGAGATCTTAATATTATTTATAGGGATGTGTTCTGAGTGGTCTAAAGTATGCTTGAATTACATTAACTTGCCTTCCTCGGTGGCGCAGTGGCAGGCGATGGTGGTGTGGATTCGATTCCCGCCGCAGAATTCTAACCAGGTGACACCACCTGGTTAGGTTAGTTAGTTATGGGTAACTAGTGAATCATAATAGGATTCACTACTATTCGTTGTACTATTTTAAAGATAGGTTTTTTAAAATTACTGAACCGATCAAGATATAATTAAGCATTATTGTAGAGCTAATCTTAAAATAGACTTTAATACGCAATTTATGCGAGAATAGCCCATACAAAGCCGTGACTTGAAGTCGCGACTTGAAGCTTGGTCAGTCAACAAATAAAACCAAGTAGGTACTGATTATATGGGATAACCTTACTGAGTACTGCTCAGTCAACAACCATTCATAATATACAGAGTGGATTTTTGAGACGGGACTGTACGGGTAGCGTAGCTTATCGTTTTCCTGTAAGTTTAGGATTGGTACAGGAAAACATTCATATTTTATTGAATTATTCGGGAATACATCAAAGATCAGCAATTTAAACAAAAGATTTGACGTCAGAAATCTTTAAGTTATTTAATAAACGCTTTCAAGAATAAACTCGATCACTGGTTACGAGACAAAAATATCAAACTAAAAAAAGTGACGTAATAACAAAATTCAACACTGTATGATATAGAAACATCAGCCAAAGTCGTCTATTAACAAATAAATAAAATGTTTATCAAGACACTAGAGTTCATGAACACGCTAATACCAAATGGTTATGTCTAATAATCTATACTAATATTTTAGAGAGGAAAGATTTGATTGTTTGTTTGTTTGTTTGAATTGAATAAGCTCCGAAACTAGAGGACCAATTTGAAAAATTCTTTTACCATTAGAATCCTACATTATTGCTGATGAACGATCAGCGATAATGTAGCATAGTATAGATAGGCTAGAATTTTTTCAAAAAAGTTGGGGATCCACATAAAACTTCAATAATAACACCATTCGCTAAATACCTATTCAACTTCTTATTTTTATTATGGCGCCGGCCGCGTGCTTATCTCTACGACTCTGCTTGCCAGTGTCAGTTATAGAGTGTCATATACTTCACTATTCGTCACTGGTGTGCGGAACGAAATTCATTGTCACACAATAAAGTGGGAGAGTCAATGTCATAAAGTGCTCTCTGTGCTAAATAGGAATCCGTAAAAAAACTTCAAACCTAACGTGTTAGTGTGTAAAAATGTATAATTATTGAAATATTTGGTAAATACCCGTGCGAAGCCGGGGCGGACAGTCATTTATAATAATGACAAATGATGAGCATATTCGTATTGGTCAGCGCTATCAAAATCAAAATCAAAATCAAAGTGCTTTATTTCCTTTAGACCTTACAGGACACTTGGACACGCTCCTACCTGTTATCTTATGTTATCTAGGCTTAGTGAGGTGATGTTATCAGAGCGTGGCGCCGGAGCCTCCGTGTCGCGGCTGTCAAAGTGTGTACCCACGCATGCGCAGTTGATCCTCTGCACACCAGAGGATTGAGTTACCTGACCTAGAACTGGGACGCAGATCCTGCTTGTGATGATAAAGATCTACGTGTATATATAATTAAAGTTTAGTATTTTTACAAGTAGACTTACAGTTAAAACAAAACGTCCAGGGCCTGTTCTCCAACACAAAATTTCGTGATCGTATTCTCCGATTGGTGCACTCTAATACAATGAAATAGAGCACCAATTTACCAAAAAACTATTATTTTGGAGAATTCGAATAGGACCTCAGGTCACAGGGACACAAGAATTACTAATAAAAACAGTAAGTCAGATCTTACAACATAACATAGACATGTAACAATATGACAATATTACATAGCAATATGTACAAATAATTTATCTCAGCAATCATCAATTCTAAAAGCGAATTTTACTTAATCTACAGCTCTACCTGAATAGTAAATTGATAAATAAGTTAAAGATGCTGTCACATTGCATATAAAAATCGTCGGCAAATATGTCGGCAATTTATGAAATAAATATAATTTATTTCATTTTGTAATATATTGGTGAACTGTCAAAAGGAAATTGAAATGAACTTATTATGCTATGTTCACATGCGCGCCGTGCAGCCCGGCGGGCTGCCTGGCGGGCTGCCTGGCGGGCTGCCTGGCGGGCTGCGCGGCATGCAGCCCGTCCCAGGCCGGCGACAATTCAAGCTGTTCACACGCACGCGCCCCGTCGCGTCAGTCAGTGCATTTGGTTCGCGGCATTCACGTTCACAGGCGCGTTTACGGGCTCGGGCGTACTGTTCACACGCTCGTGAACGTGAACGTGCACGTTGAATGTCGAGTTGAACGCGCGCATGTGAACATAGCATTATATTTTCATCAATGAACAATCCACACAGCGTCAATCATTTCTGCTTAGCCCCATGCTAAGCAGAGATAGGTTATTTATGGGTGACTAGTTGACTGGTATACTTAATACATTACGCTACGTAGATAGATATTTCTTATTACATAGAAAGCTATCGAATTTCTGCAAATCATACAAATATTTGTCCTGAAGCAGGAATCAAACCGGGGCGGCGGCATCCTCCTGCGTCACAGGGAAACTATATCTATTTTTACAAATCTCCGCCTCACTCAGGAAGACGTTAAATAAATAATCACAACAATACATACTCAGTTCCAATAAGGTCATCAAATTCTCATCTTTAATAATCTGCTTATAATCTATGTTTACCTACCTCAAAGTCCGTCATAAAACAAAGATACGCCTAGATCTCGGAATGCCCGTATACAAGCACAAGGCCGTTTCCTTGGTACACGGCTCACGGCAGTATATCACCTTATTTTGCACAAATGACATCACACACCTACTCGTGCCTAAGTACGTTAATGGGCAATGGTGAATGGCAGAATAGCGACTTGATTACGAGAATTACAACACAATCGGAACTGTGTTTATGGGAATGCGTTGGCGTGAAAGCTTGTTAACTGCATTAAAGGAACATGTTGAAAGGAATTACTATGAACATGTAAATGTTGTCAGTAGTTTATAAGAAAATAAGCTTCGGCTTGTTATTTCGCTCCCGTGGTAATGAGATAAATATCTAAAATCGTTGTGGCCCCCTCATCGTGCGAATTTTTTTACAATTCACTCCCGATTTTTTATGTATAACAGCGGAAAGAAATTGTGTGAGTAATTTATTTGACACAAGTTATGATTTAAATAACATAAACGAATCCATAGATCCCCGAACGAATATAAAGTAACAATAAATAAAAAAATATTTTATTCTCAACTATGTTAAAGCAAAGGTTTAAGACCTTTGCTTAACTTTAATATTTAAAAGCATTTCTAAATAAAAATCCCTCAGTTTTCACCTCCCAACAAACTTTGCTATATAAACGTCTCCAAATGTGGAAATTCAGGGCACACTGTGTCACCACCCTGACCTATGTTAGTTTGCCAACTAACGTTACCTGTGTAGGAGGGTTTTCGCAAACGGCCTTGCAAATGCTCGCTCAATATTTACATTTACCATTTGAGCACCTACTCGATAATTGATGAGTAAACTTTTATGATTTTGCAAATATCTCATACTAGTTGTATAATTATTGCTTAAGTAATTCTGTTTTGCAGATGTTCAAATCATAAAGTTTGTAATGTAAGTTTTGGATATGTTACGAAGTTTCTTTTTACGAATCAGAAATTGTTGCACCATGTTACCGTGATCGTGACTGTACGACGCGTTGCTTATGTTATTTTCAAGGAAAATCAACGGCTTGGTTTGATACTTTACATAAACATAGGAGGCCAATTAAGTTTCCACGACATTTCCACAAGTATAGTAAAGACGATCACGTCTTCTCACACTGTCGTGACCAACAACTTTAACTAAGTATAATAACTAATTAGAATTAGTCCCATCTGTCTCCCTGCTCTATCCCCCTGGGGGGGATAGTTGGGAAATGGTTCGATCAGTCCCCCTATTTACAATGGTGGGAAAGATGAAACTTTTATAGATTTAAAAGAGTGATACCTATCCATTTCGTCCCTCCAGCTTCGTCTCAGTTTTGGCACGAGTGAGAAACAGGTTAATTAATTATTTAGACCTCTACATACTTAATACTTATCGCTCTGGCTCAGAGGTACGTTTTGGTTGAAGCGTAACGTTTTTAAAAAGTGATCACAGTACACAGTACATTTTATAAACTGAGTAGCCGTCCGCCCCGGCTTCGCACGGGTATGTAAATAAAATTTCAAATCATATCTTACTCAGGGGAAATTAAGGATTCTAATGGTGAAAGAATTTCTCAAATCGGTTCAGTACTTTCGGACCCTATTCAATTCAAACAAACCAACCATCAAATGTTTCCTCTTTATAATATTAGATATTACATATTAGACTAACGTTCTATGATGGACCTGCCTCTAACATTTATTACCAGCTTCCGTTGAACTTGACGACATCCGGATCTAGGTTAGTTAAATATCAAGTTTCTACCAATAGGACTAAAAATAATCTTATTTAGTTTAATGTTGATTCGAGTAAAGGAAGTTGTGGCTACATATGTATAACTAGTTTTTGCCAGCGACTTCGCTCAGTTAGCCTTATTCGAAGTCAACAACCAAAATATAGGCCTCAAAGAATAAGTCCTATAGTCCATTGTATGTACACCTTTATAATGTGTTCGTACTAAGTTCATCTTTAAAGCAAATTTATTTAGTGGTATAACTAACTATAACGTAAGGCAACCTTACACATTTGGAAAATAACCATACCTACCTAACCTACTAAACGATCCGTTCGGTATTTTTTAGGTAACAGACATACTTATACATTTTTGCATTACTATTATATAATTATTGGAAAACCAGAACCTTAAATTAAACAGAATAATATGAATATAATATATCTTAGAAAGCTTAAATTAACCATAATTTTAATTACCTATGTCTATGGAACAAATGATCTAAATTCAAAATACCTCTCTTCCATTGAATCCAGTACAATCGCCAATAACTCCAATTAGGCAAGAAAATTCTCTACCAGCCATATGATTAACCGCACTTTCTCCTTCCATGCCTCTGCTCTATCTGATTCTAACTATCGCCTGCCACGTTTTTATGTCTTTATTCTAACCATACGCGCTAGGAACGCGAAATGCTTCGTTACATACTGCCACGTTTACTAATCTTAATTTGTACACAATTTTTTAATCTAAGTTATCTATAAATTGTCCTAATATGAAACTCCTCCACTATTTCTATTGGTGGAAGCGACGCGTGACCCGAGAGCTGGTCAGTATCTGGCGCAGCGCATTAGCATTGCCATACAACGAGGCATTGTAGCCAACGTCTTCTTGGGGAAGCTTCCGACTGTTATTGATAAGGATCAGTTGAACTACCGGAACGTTGTTTACAACAGTCTGCAGTTAGCTCAATTGTAAATACTGGTTCTAGTTTGTTTCTGTACACTGAATTAGAGTACCAAATTGCATGTCAATAGATTGTTTTAATGTAGACTGACAAGATTTATTTAAGCACTTATTCGATCTTCTGGAAAAGGATATTAGAACCTACCTAATAATACATTGTTGTCGTATGATACTGCGCTTCAATCGCACGGAATCGCGAATAAACCGTTTAAGACTGGTTCAGCTACGTACTATCACTATTGCGAGTCGGTCCGTCACGCACGCATTAGACAGTGCAGACACGTGCTATCTCTGGCAGTGGCAGACAAGCGGTCGCCGCTCATACAAGCTACATTCAATACAATCGTAATCTACCATACAGGCTACAAAACAAATTGTCGTTGCATGTGGTCCGATAGGCACAAAGCATTTGTTTGGGCCGTATATGGGGCAGTGTTACGTGTACGATCAGGGGGGACCTATTTACATTTTCATGTCGTCTTTTGTTTCGAAACTAAACCTAAAAGAAACTTGTAGGTTCGTAACAGCAGCGAGTCATTTGTTTTTCGAGTGTTTCGCGGCAAGCACCGAAACGGCTAAAACGATTTGATAATTGAGGTGTTAAATCAGGCGCCTAGTCCTTTTAAACTAAATGGAGAAGGCATTCCTTGTCACATTTTGCAAAAAAAAATGTAACAAAAGCCAGGTACGAATTCGGCCTTTTCATAATTAACAAAAAAACTCTTCTGATCAATGTTTCGGAATTTCGATTCACTGGTTTAAACCATGCACACTTTCGATTTCTTCAATCGTATTGTAAGAGCAAACTAACATTCAAGTACCTAGATAGGTACTTGGATATTTGATGTAGCAGAGATATAATGAAAAATGAAAGTTTAATCAACAGTAGAGAGTCAAAACAACAGGTCAGCCTGCAACTAAAGCAAACACAATAATAGAATAATAGAGATCTGAATCGCAAACATGATATCGGATATATTATCGCGGGCCTTTTGTTTTCATTTCCCAACGTTTCCATCGCGTTGCAGAATCGTGGTCACGGATTGATCCTGAAGATGCACATATCTACTTGTTAACGATTCACAAAACTAGCGAAAGTGGAAAAAATCATAGAAATATCAATAAAAAATATCAATTCTGTTAGAGGTTTGTGATGCATTTATGTAACAGTTGCATTAGGTACAGAAGATTTTCGACGATGGTTTAGATATGCAAAAACAACGATGTGCATTTGAAAAAATCTTGCGATTCTTGTTAATAGTTCGCGTCAATTATTCTACTCTGCATTCCTAAACGCAATTTACCAAATTCACCAAAGCCAGCGAGTTAGAAAGCGAATTTCGTGTTCGGCCACCGGAACCGTGGGAATTATGCCTACTTGAACTAGCAGTCACCACGCCGCGCCCTCTTGGTCGTAATTAAGACATTATCTTACGCCACAGCGGTAAAATAAATTGTAAATATCTATTTCTTATCACGAAATAGCCTATTATTTTACTATAAAAAGTATCGTAATTTGACGAATTCATTGTATGTTTTTCGTCCAATACAAAATATATTCGTATTAAAACCGCTGCTAAAATTACCTCTAATTAGTTAATTTGTCTAACATTGTTGCTATTGTCTTGCATTTTCCTTTTAATGACTTTTTTTCGTATACGATGTTATAATAGCTATCTGTCTATGTAAAAATCTGATTGGTGTTTTTCTAAATTCATCGCTCATATTTTTTTATCAACCTCCTTTCTATAACTATGACATTTCGATGAACTGTGGCTGAAAATGGCAAGATCAGATATAAAGTCATAGAATAAATGTTGGTCTTCGTGATGGTAAGTTCTAGTGAAGTCATTGAGGTAAACAATGCAATGAATCAAAGTGATCACTTTATTTCCCAGTATTACTAATGTAATTTGTATTTTGTGACGTGTCCAAGAGTCCTGTAAGGTCTAAAGGAAATAAATTTCTTTGATTTAGATTTTTTCTTCATCTTCCCAAGTCGCGTTTAAGAGGTTATTGATCATTTACCTTTAACCCTGTATTTTGCCGTAACGAAGAAGTTAAGTTGATCAACTGTAGGCTGTTGTGTCAAGTCTTTTGTGTTTTGTATTGCGTGTGTCCCTTGTTAAACCTCCATGGTGGTTGTAATTGGGAATATTAGCCAGACACACAGCTTTTGTGTCAATTGAAGGGCATTTTACCTATTAACTATTGTAATAGAAAGACGTGAATATTGATTGATATGACTTAACTGTAAACTGTGAAAAGGACCGGTAACAAAGGAGCTCTGTAAGTTGATTCGTGGCATTGTAGCTCGTAAATGAATTACTATTTAAATTTTGTTATTGTAAAATGTGAAATGATCGAGACTTCATACCTTTGTTTCATAAAAATCGGTGCAGCCATTTTAAATTAATTTATGTTTTAAATTATGATCTTCGGATGTTTTAGATTTTTTTGCGAAATAGCTTGTTTAGTTTTTTATTCAACAACTGTAGGTACTTGTTTTAATTAAAAGAAAAAGTGAAAGTAACTGGCGAAGCTACCAGTCACTTCACCAGTTATAGCAGAAACGTGATCTAAAGAACATCCGATGATTATCAGTTAAATTATAATTGCTTGATTAAATGAAGTCAATGCACTCAATTTGTCTTTAAATTGACAAATTGTCATTAGAGACGATTCAACAAATGCCTTAAGTCACGCTATGTCAGGCCCCTTCTGATATTGCATGTCTCCATCGTTTCGTGTCTCATGCATGCCGCCAACCTGTCTTTTGTTTACGTAAAGTATTTATTGAATGGTTACTTCCGAAAATAACTCTTATTTGATATCAGAGGCGATAAAAACCTAAGTCTGAAGATATGACGCTGTCTTTGACGAAGAGAAATAAGTTTGTCTTCAAAGAGTTCAGCAAAAACACTTCAAAGGAGTTAAATTATTTAACTCTAAAAATTATTTGACAAATTTATTATTAACGGGTTAACCACGAACCACGACTTCTTTTAGAGTTCGATCAAGGCATGATATCAACACGATGATATCGACCCAAAGACTGAATATTATTTCCTCTTTCCAGACCGGCTCCGGCAAAACATACACAATGGGCAGCGGCTGGGAAGGCGAAGGCGACGGCGACGAAGAACGGGGGGGCATCATACCCCGAGCCATCAAGGACCTGTTCCAAGGGGCTGAGCAGAGAGCCGAGGTGGCCAGGGAGAGGGGACAGCTGCCGCCTGAGTTCTCTGTGCAAGCGCAGTTCATAGAGCTTTACAATGAGGATATTGTGGATCTGTTGGACCCAGCCAAGGATCCGTTTGCTAAGGTAAGAAAGGTAGATGTTTTATTGGGCTGGACAGAGCTGAGATTGCCTGGGAGAGATGTAGCTACTGTCCTAGAAAGCCCAGTTTACAGAGCTGCTATTCTCTACTAGTGGTCCGCCCCGGCTTCGCACGTATATTTAACAAAATTTATAAGTTTGAATTGATAACACACATAAAAATTGGGGCATTTAAATGGATACTGATCCCTAACGTAATTAAAAATATTCTATAGCCTATGTTAATCAGGGATAAATATTGTGAAAGAATAATGTTTAAATTTGCGATCTGTCTCATCCATCATACCCTTGTAAATGCAATAGTTGATAGACAGAAAATATCCTTAAAATTTGCAAGTACAACGAACTCCTTTATATTTAGTAACCTACTAAAATAACCTGTTGCTCTCATTATGTAACGTTGCAGGGCGCGCTCAGGATAACAGAAGACGGATGTGGCGGGGTAAAAATAGTCGGCGCGTCCATGCGGCCTGTCAGAGGTGACTTTTTGTTTTTACACTGTCATCGAATATTCAACGTTAAGCTATTTGATCTAGAGTCCATAATTAGAAGTCATTTATTTTTGTCTTTTATTGAATGCCTTCATTAGTATAAAAGTTGTTCTTTTTAGGAAAAACACAGAAATGAATACGTGATTTGATTTACGGTCAGACGCCTTTGTAAACAAAATCGAACTAAATTTGATTCATTATTATGTGAGAAGGAGAGCTTAACTACGAACCTCTCTCTCTCTCTCTAAAGATGTCCCCCATGAAGGGAAGAAACGTTGGTGTTCTTTCAACTTAAACAAAGTTCGTAGGCTAACCCGCTAACATTAATAATGAACTACTATAGTTTTAATAGTAAAATAACTAGACCCCTTGGAAATCTTTAAGGATAACTCATATTGTAAGTACATTACAAGCGCGCTGCCTCCCTGGTGCGCAGGTTGCGGGCCAGCTCCAACACCGTTCTGGCAATGATAGCTGGGACTGCCCGTACACCAGGCACTGTTGTGAACGCCACCTGCCCAGCAATCCAATTAGTTATTAAGATTATCTTGTCTATTATCTAATATGAGTGTAAATGCTTGAAATAAATACTTTTTATTTTTTCTTTTTTTTATTGATTTATTTATATACTCTAGAAGACTCGATTCTTCGATAATTATCATATCTCTGTTTCAGGCATACAAGAAGCGTTAGGCGCCCTCCGCGCCGGCGCTCTAGCCCGCACAACCGCAGCGACGAACATGAACTCATCGTCGTCTCGCTCGCACGCGGTATTCACGCTACTGCTGCGACAGAGACGGCTAGCCGACCTCGAGGCGGCGGAGAGGGAATCCGAGGCGGAAACACCCGAGCAGTACGAGACGCTGACGGCTAAGTTTCACTTTGTGGACTTGGCGGGCTCAGAGCGGCTGAAGCGGACTGGTAAGTAGCCAACAGATATTTTCGACTACCCGCAAGTCATGTTGACTCGTTGCGTCACTGCGGTGTACAGATCTTGAGAACTGTAATGTTTATAGGAAATGAAGCACTTTGATTTTGGCTTGCACCGTTTCTCCGGTTATATTGCTTTTGAGCTGTGTCTCGCCAAATTATGCAAATGGTAGATAGTACCGCGTGAATCTAGCGAGTGTGTATCTTTAGGATCCCTCGTAAAATCTTTTGGTAACAAAAATGTTGGGTGTTTACTATTTTCTAGATTTTTAGATGGTAGACGTAGTTTTGGTCACATCGTGAGCCATTTGCTATAAATCTTTGCATCTTTGCTCAAACAATATTTGATATGAAACAATAAGGCAGTCTGGATCAATGGACCAATCTCACTCAAGGATCGCTAATATCCTACACAAATTGTAACGCGCTTGGCAACAGTTAAAAAGTAACAATAATAAATTTAAAAATAGAACTATTGTAGTTTTAGTGTATTGATTTCAGTAAGTTGAAAAGTAAACAAATAATAAGTTTAAAAATAGAACTATTATATTTTTAGTAGACTATTGATTTTATTAATTATTTTTTTGTATATTTCAGGGGCGACCGGTGAGCGGGCACGCGAGGGCATATCCATAAACTGCGGTCTGCTGGCGCTGGGCAACGTGATATCAGCGCTGGGAGACAAGTCACGGAAGGTGCTGCACGTGCCGTACCGCGACTCGAAGCTCACCAGGCTACTGCAGGATTCTTTGGGAGGTGAGTGGGGCTGAGAGGGAATGAGGGTCTTTATACTGTTGTCTACAGCTCGCAAAGAAATGACAATCGCTAGGGTAATTCTTGAGGGAGATTGACTCGGTAAATGGGTAGACGCTGTAAACCAGGTTGAAGAAAAATATAAGTGAAGAGAAAATCAATAATATAAATAAATAAATAATGCCGGACAATCCACACAGCATCATCTAGCCCCAAGCTAAGCAGAGCTTGTAATATGGGTACTAGGTGACTGATATACATTATACAATAGAATACACATATAGATATTTTTTATTAAACATAGAAAACGACCAGAACACCCTGAACAAATATCTGCAGATCTTACAAATATTTGTCCCGAGGCGGGAATCGAACCCGAAACCGACTGCGTCGTAGGCGGACCTTCGTCTACCGCGCCACAGAGTTCTGTTAGTTTTAGTTCGTAAGGAAATGACAATCGCTAGGTTAATTCTTGAGGGACTCCAAGCTTACCAGGCTACTGCAGGATTCTTTGGGAGGTGAGACAGACAGAGGGAATTACGGTGTCTTTATACTGTTGTCCACAGCTCGCAAAGAAATGACAATCGCTAGGGTAAGTCTTGAGGGACCTTGACTCGGTAAATGTTGACTAAGACGCGGTCCAGCCAGCCAGGTTGAAGCCAAAATTGAAGTGAAGAAATAATAATAAATAATATAAATAAATAAATAATGCCGGACAATCCACACAGCATCTAGTATCCTATGTACTTTCTCCCGGTCTAGACAACGTCGTCGGTGCTAAATTGTCTCAGTAAAAATTAGTTCAGTAGTTGAGGCGTGAAAGACAGACAGATGACAGAGTTACTTTTGCATATGTTATTATTAATAAGGATTACAGCATACATCACATCACAGCGCCAGCCTATAATAGTCCACTGCTGGACATAAGCCTCCCCTTATGAGCGCCATAGATGGCATTATTTATCATTTGGGGTTATTGCTCATAATCTCCACGCTGGGCATGCGGGTTGGGGATCGCAGTTCGGTGGAGTTGTTCTGCAGAGGGCGCTGCTGCCCGCCCCCCGGTGTGTCGCGCTTAGTCGCCTCTTACGATACCCACGGGAAGAGTGGGGGTGGTGAAATTCTATGCCGGGACCACACAGCAGGATTATAACAAGGTGTACTAATTCCTATTTATGAACCCTCAGGTAACAGCAACACAGTGATGATAGCGTGCGTGTCTCCCAGCGACCGAGACTTTATGGAAACTCTAAACACGCTCAAATACGCGAACCGAGCGAGGAATATCAAGAACCGCTGTGTGGTGAACCAAGACCTGAGCTCCCGGACTATACACCAGCTGAGGGCTGAGGTTGCGAGGTTGCAGTTGGAACTAGCTGAATATAAACAGGTAAGGGTTTAAATATACGGTAGTAATCTCAAGAACGGTTGTGTGGTAAACCAAGATCGGAGCTCCCGGACTATACTTCAATTACAGATGACTAAAATTGTATTTAGTCGAGTACAAAGATGTAAGACTCTGTATGTACGTGTTATATACACATATGATATATAACTCGTACATTCTGTGTAAGTTATATGATATAAGATTCTATTCCATCAAGAATCGTTTGTGGTGAATCAAGATCTGTAGTAGGATACTATTTACCATTAATACGCCGAGTATAAACATCTGTGAACTCTAAATCTAAGAGAGCAAGACTCGAATTGGTTCGAATTCGAATATCTACTCTAAATCTAAAAGAGCTAGACTCGAATTAGTTCGCCGTCATCAAAAATCTACACCTCCTAAAAACAATGTGAAAACAGTCCTATATTTTTGTAAAAACAATCCTGTTTCGTTCACAGGGTAAACGAGTAATATCAGAGAACGGCGAAGAAGGCTGGAGCGACGTCGTCCAAGAGAACGCCATCTTGAATTCAGAAGTGGAGTCTCTCAGACGTAGAGTGAAGGCGATGCAAGGGACCATAGAGCAGCTGTCCGCTAGGAACAGCGAGCTGATTGCTGAGAAGGCGCTGGCTACCTGGGCCCCGAAGGAAACGGCTCCTGGCAGTGATGAGTGCTCCTTGACGTCTCTCGTACAGGTATAGTGGAGTCTCTCAGACGTAGCTAACAACTTTAAAATCGGCACCAAAGAAAAGTGTAAAGTCGTGAAATCCAAAAGACTCTGGTACTAAGGTACTAGATAGATAGATAGATAAAAAATTTATTTGTTACTACAGACACACTTACAATTTTTACATAAGTATACAATCTGAAACATATTATATATAAGCATAGACACAATAGATTTAAATAATCACACAAACATTTACAATGACAAGTATACTTAAAAATAATTATGTGCAGGTAAGCCTGAGTGCGCTGCAGCAAGGCAAAAAGGCTATGGCTCAGTGATAATTTTGCTTAAAAGCAAAAACACTGATTTTCAGCCAGAACCTGATCGAGAGCGAGTAGAACGAGTTGCAAAACAATGAGTATTGTGTAGCAAGTGGCATTCATTAGTATGTGTAGTATGTGATCAAAGTTGCAATTATTATAAAACAATTTGTATTTCATATAGTTTTTGCTTGCATGTACATTTTGCATTCTTAGGTCGAAACTATGTAGGTACATATACCCTGTTATACTGGTACTGCAAATCTGAGTTCAACTTTATTTTTGGCATACGAAGTGCTTGGGAATACCCTCTATTTGCTTTTGTAATAAAAACTTTTTAAACTTTAACTTAAATGTATACTTCGTGTTA
Source organism: Eupithecia pulchellata (assembly GCA_963931895.1). Lineage (NCBI taxonomy): Eukaryota > Metazoa > Arthropoda > Insecta > Lepidoptera > Geometridae > Eupithecia > Eupithecia pulchellata. The sequence continues at coordinate 13,048,007 of OZ007521.1, forward strand.
ACATTGCGGATGGGGGGTGGAATATTATTCCAGCACTTCGTTGCCGAATACCTGAAACTACCCCTGAAAGCTGCAGTCTTGTGATTGTGATAGGATAGTGCAGCTCTTACAGACCGTAACCGTTCATCTGAGAAGAAATTAAGTTTTGAGTGCAGATACTCGGGCTTTTTAAACTTAATAACGTCGAAGACCAGTCCTCCCAAGTGCAGTTGCCTTCGTGATTCCATATTCAACAAGGACATGTTATTCAAATACGGTGTTATGTGATTACGAGGCGGAATATTAAAACAAAAGCGACAACAAGCATTCTGCACTCTCTGTATGATGCGCTGGGTTCTCGCAAGTAACCGAGGACCAAAAACAATATCCCCATAATTTAATTTAGAAATTATTAGTGATTCGCATAGGACGATACGGGATGCTTCGGTCAATTGATTCCTAATTTTGCTAAGTATCTTTAGGCGGTAAAAACAAGTTTTAACCAAATTAAGAACATGGCTTTCAAATCTGAGGTGACTGTCAATGGTGATTCCGAGATTCCTAGCCTCTTCCACTCTACCTACCTTAGAGTCGCAGATCGCTACATCAGGGTCGCCATTTAGTTTGTCAATTTGGTTTTTACTGTAGGTACTAGTAGTTTTATACAGAGTAGATGCTATGTTCTATGTGATAATGGACTTTTTGTATGAACGAGGGAAATCGTGCCTAGATCATCAATAGAATTGATTAACTAATCAATGAAGAAGATCAATCGAAACGAAGTTTTGACTTGACAGCTAGCTTGGTTCGTCTAAATCTAGAACACCTATTTGCAACAAATATTTGCAGATCGTACAAATATTTTTCTCAAAGCATCCAACCCCCAACAAAGGTTACAAAATTACCATTACTCACTTCATTAAAAATTACGATTCCTCGGCTGATTGATGACTAATCATTATATTATTTTTCCCCAGGGCTACGTGAGCGAGATAGAAGAGCTGAGAGCACAGCTAATGGAATCGACCGCAATGAACGAAGCCACGAGAAAGAGGGAGCAAGTCGTCGCCCGCACACGACACGATTCCATCAGCGATCCGATGGCGATCATAGACGACGCCAAACGAGAGCTTTACAAGGTGACCCTCTTATTTTAAACACTTTTAAAGAAAATATCCTGTGTAATTTGGAACTACAGATGGTTTATACATTTGTCCCGAGGCGAGAATCGAACTCGCAACCTCCTACGTCGCAATCATATCATCGCCCACCGCTGCACAGTGGTCCTCAGAAATAAAAGCATTATCCATCTAACTATGCTAAGTCAGCGCATATGTGAAGTTGGACTTACCTAACGGAAAATCTTACTCTGTGTCACGTAAATTATATTAGCTTAAGTGAGTTTTCAGTTAAGTATATTATGCCACATTTCCTATACTTTTCATACACACTGAAATACTAATTATAATACTTATTCCAGGAAAAAGAACTTCTTGCTCGAAGCATGGGAGAACTAGAATTCCAGCGAAAACTGAACATGAGTGACAGTATCACGAGCGAAATTATAATAGGGGAGAGGGAACGGGCGGAGGGCGAGAGTGCAGACGATTCTGAACCTTCGGACGAGGACGATGATGACTCGGAAGATGAAGACTCTGAGGCTAAAGGTGAGGTAGCTATAAGGGTGAGAATTGTATGTATCGATCATAGAAGAGGAACTTCTAAGCCTGAACGGATCTTAACCCGTGGCGAAGGAAACAGACCATAAAAATCATGCGAAGTGGTCCTTATCTAGCGATTCCTATCTTACAGTAAAAAAAATGTGCAAGTAATCACGGGGTATTCTAACAATTCTCACGAATTATGTTTGTAAACATCTCGCAGCACAAAAACCTTATTTTGGCGTCGAGTCTGAATTATAATTTTCAGCAAATAATAATTAAGCTCACCATGAAAGAGGTTAAATCGACACGTAGACCAAATTCTTTCAATCCACAAGAAAATATTTTTTAAGTTATGTACCAGGGCAATGTTTGTAAACATTATATCTTGAGTTTGACAATAGTATAGATTTCACAATATTTTTATGGTTGTAGTTAAATACAATGTATTGTTCCCAGGGCAACGCGTACTATCCGCCCAGCTAGCGGCACTGAGCTCCGACATCGACACGAAAGCGCGTCTCGTGGAACAACTGGAGGCGTCTCAGAGGCGGCTGGCGTCGCTGAGGCAGCATTACGAGCAGCGGCTGAACACGCTGCATCATCAGATCAAGGCTACGGGGGAGGAGAGGGATAAAGTGCTGGCTTCGTTGGGTAAGTAGGGGGTGATACTTTACATCATCCCCTTATATTCGACGACGACCTCTGGCGCGGTGGGCGAAGGTCCGCCTGCGAAGCAGGAGGTTGCGGGTTCGATTCCCGCCTCGGGACAAATATTTGTACAAACTGCAGATATTTGTTCAGGGTGTTCTGGTCGTTTTCTATGTATAAAAAAAAATCTATCTATGTAATAACATTCATTGTATTATGTGAATCAGTCATCTAGTACCCATAACATAAGCTCTGCTTAGCTTGGGGCTAAATGATGCTGTGTGGATTGTCCGGCATTATTTATTTATTTATATTGCTGTACCTCGCATTACGTCTTCTACAGGGCTTATTCTCCATGAAATAGGAGATTCCTTGCTCAAACCGTGTGACGTCACAATGTGTTCTAAATGCGATTTAGTTCGATTCCACGCCGCTGTCTTGTCATTATCTGTGAAACACGTTGGGATTGGCGATAGTGAAGGCCCAAGGCGTCCCACAGCCCTGTTACATGGACGAAAAGTACTTTAAATATTGTAGATAGAAAATTTTACTGAAAAGAGACTTTATTTTCGTTTTAATAATAATTTGAACTGCATTCAAAGATATTGAATAATCGCCTGTCGAAGCTTGGATTCGAACGCGCCAAATTGTTTTACTATCTGTATTATTATAATTGAATAGGCTCCAAAATAAATTCACCAATCTTTCACTATTCGAATCCTAAATTATCTTTTGGAAGTTAAGCTATGAAACCATGGGCACCCGCTAGTAACTAATATACAGAATACATTCTATAGAATATACCTAATTATAATCACAATAATGTTTGCAGCGGCTCAATCATCGCCACCGAGTGAGAAACTGAAGCGAGTGCGAGAGGAATACGAGCGTCGAGTGTCGACCATGTCTCGGGAACTGCGGAGGTTACAGGTCAGCACTTATTAAGGCGCCGGCGATTACTTTCCTATACAAACGTAATACCAACGTGACTTGAAATTTGAGCGTATTTTCACAATGCACTGCTTTTATTTGTAGAATAGTATTTATTTAATTAAAATTTAAATTCTGCATAATCAGTTCAAGGCTCCGTTTTTTATTTTTATCTCGAAAGAACGCGTGCGAAGCTGTATGTAGAAACTAGTTTAGCTTACATCTACTGTCCCAGAGTCCCATGTTAGTCATCATTATCAGATGATAATGAAGATGATGATAGTCCTAAAGCGTCACACTTCACATTTCAACCCATCTGTTTGGTGCAGGCCGCCCAACGCGAGCACACGCGGTTGCAGCGAGCGCAGCAAGCCACGGCGACGCAGCTGCAGTCTCTGCGCAGCGACCTCAGCAACATGAAGCGAGACAAGGTGAAGCTCGTGCAGCGCATGCGCCAGGAAGCCAAGCGACACGCGCAGGCGGAGGCGCAGAGGGCGAAAGAGGTGAGCTGATGACGAGGTTGTATAGGCTGCGGTAACTACTTCCATGCCTTTGACACTGTTGATTTCTCACACTTTCAAATAAAAACCACTATGTAGTGACATAGTGGTTTTTATTTGATAAATTGTATAGTAATATAATACTAAAGTCATTTATAACGGGATATTTACCATGATGAGAGTTTTGAGTTTTCCAATATTTCGGCACAGTTACATGCGCCATGATCACGGAACAACTCAAAACTCTAATCATGGTAAATATCCCGTTATAAATGACTTTAGTGTTATTAACCATGATAGTTTTAAAAGTAATATAATAGTTTCACAGTGCTATATTTTTACAATATAACTGATCATTTTTAATTGATTTCCAGGTAGCACAGCTACGGAAAGAATCTCGAAAGAACGCGAATATAATCAGGTCATTAGAAGCGGAGACTAAACTCAAAGAGCAGGTATGATGTCATTATCTATGGTCATAAATTTTACACTTAAAGAAATTTGATCTTTATTACCAATTATAAGTATTTACTCCATCTATTAGCTTCTATCTAGCCCAGAAGCAGTATCTAGCTAAGAAGAGCTTGTGCTACGGGTACTAAATGACTGATATACAGACAATATATTACCCATAAAAATATTGAATTAATTGTAGTTTGTATTATCTTTAGGTATTGAAACGGAAGCAAGAAGAAGTGTCGCTACTCAGGAAAGGTCACAGAGATAAGCTGAGCAGCCGCGCGGCCGGACGGTTGCATGGTGAGTACATTTTGCAGATACCTAATTATATTATCATCATCATCCTCATCATCAGCCTATAATAACCACGCTGGACATAAGCTCCCTAATGAACGCCATAGATGGCATTATTTATCATTCGCCCGTCAGCAGCGCCCTCTGCAGAACAACTTCACCGTACTTGGATCCTTATACCGCATGCCCAGCGTGGGAATTATGGGCAATTTTATTATAGCATACCACAATTATTTAACCCACTAGTGACTTTGCGCGCATTTACCTGCGTAAAGTAGCCGGTAATTATAATATTCCAGGAACAAAACAATACGAACTTTTCCGTGGTGTTTTATTTTCTGATATTACAGTTGATATGAAATTTGGTTTCTTCTGATTAATAATAATGGGATGCTGTCTGTAGTTTTAAGTGTCTATGATTTTAATTGTTAGTCCAATGCAGCAACTTTGGCGTGAGAAATCAACAATCACCTTAAAATCTCACATACAACAATAAAAAGAAACAAATCTTTATTGGGTACACAAATTATACAACGCAACAAAATGAAACAATAATACTAATAAAATATATAAGTAATAAATAAAATAAAATATGCGGAACGATAACCATTCAGCGTGTGGTTTGGGACTTTGGGAAGCAACTACGACGCTGGTGTTCCGTGACAAGCGCCCTGCACTAAGTTGCGAAGCGAGCGTCACGGCCACGAAACACATTTATTAGTGTTATCAGCTTCAAGGTACAATCATATCTACCTATTTGGACCCCTTGCCCCTGTTTCTTTATTTCTGTTTACTTTTGTGTTTATTTATTACTACTTTTTATATCATTTTTTGTACCTTGCTATATTTAGTTAAGTGTGTATGTGTATGGTTTCAAATAAATATATTTTCTTTCTGTCATATCTTCCATTATTGCAGATCGCAGCCGGCCCAGCGGCCGCACCGCCTGCCGCGAAGCGTGGTCTCGGCTACAATGCTGGGTGTCACGCGCGTGCGCCGCCAGGACGACGCTAGCGGAGCTAGAGGCGGCGATGGAGCGTCACCTGCAACAGCGAGAGGCGGCGCGGCGGCAGGTCAATGCGGACCCCGACGCCAGGCATATGCTGGACTATCTGAGAGATGCTATCGCTGACACGCAACAGCAGATCATGCAGATTGAGGTAAACTAATACATTAAGGCACTAGGGTTTTACATTACACTATACTTTGAGGCTTCACAGATGAGAAAGAGAGTGAGTTTGACTTTGTGTGACCTTTGTTTTATAGTGTTGTTCTTTCAGTAAAGTGCTTGTAAGATGTTGTGATCTATAATGATCTATCTATATGATCTATCTAATCGGGCTGACCAACAATATTTTTTAACTTTTTTGAGTTTACAGCTTCCAAAAAAAACTACATTTTTATTCCCAGGAGGAGAACGACGAGACTGAGCTCCCTCGGATCCTGGATCAGATAACGTCTCTTGAAGCCAGCAAGTTCGCTCTGCAACAGCTGTGCGCGCTGGCGTTACAGCACGCGCACGACGCGTCGCGCCACCACACGGCGTTGCAACACACACTCGCTGTGGGTTAAGGACGTGAGTCGTTAAAATAACTAAATCTAATCAATAAGGAATTATATTAATTGAAAATCTCTTTACGCAACAAAAGTTTTTACTAGGTAAAGCATAATTTGGTAAGTAACTGCGAATTGAGTATTAGCTAAATCAGATGGCGCCCAAAACTCATCTACATTTATTTGATAGGACTAAAAGCCCTTCTTTCCTGTAGGCCGCCCTTTTCATAACGATCGAAACAATAGGCATTTATAACGGGAAAACTCACATATAAACATGCCTTTACAAATATGACGTCAGTCACTGACATTACAATGACGTTAATGGTTGTGAGCACCGTTTATGCTCAAAACTACTTTTTCGTGAGTAATGATAGTCGCTTTGCATTTGAAATTTGCGGCTTGCGTACATTGCCAACGCATTTGTGATGGTATATTTTTTGGAGCTGTCAAGTTTATTTTGATTTTGAAGGCATCTGCATTAACATGATTGCCGTGAGAAATGTTAGTACAACTTAAATAAAACTTAACTTAGACAATCTTTAAAAAAAACGCTTTTTTTGACACTAGATGGCGGTGCATAAAGTCAAGTGTCATAAAATAAACAGATTTTTGACACTTGTGTTTATACAGTACAGTGCCATCTAACATAGTCTATGACAAACACATTTTTTAAAAACCCTCAGACTGAATAATTGTGACAATCAGTTTAATAATAATAAATCAATAAATAAATCAACAGTTAAGTTTGGTAAAAAACTTATTTAGGGCCCATATCAACAAATACCTTACAGAGTAACATTTAAGATAATGAATGTATTGTTCAGTTGGGAGGAGTCTCGCGAGCACGCGGCGGAGGCCTGCG